>JAKNSH010259620.1:0-10858 GCA_027790015.1 Cymbopogon flexuosus
CAAAGATCTTAACAAGGCATGCCCGAAAGACCCGTACCCCTTGCCAAGAATAGACAAACTTGTCGACATCGCAGCCGGATGCGAAAGAATGAGCTTACTCGACTGTTTCTCCAGATACCATCAAATATGGCTAAACAAGGATGACGAAGAGAAAACAAGTTTCATCACACCTTGCGGAACATATTGCTTCAGACGAATGCCGGAAGGGCTGCGCAATGCAGGACCAACGTTCACGCGGATGGCAGACAAAGTCTTTGACGAACAAAAGGGCAGGAACCTGGTCAACTACATGGACGACATAGTCGTCAAAAGCGAGAAGAAATAAACCCACATAGACGACCTCAAAGAAACATTCGCCAATCTAAAGAAGAGTGGGCCAAAGCTAAACCCAGAGAAATGCGCGTTCGGTGTCAGCGAAGGGAGAATCCTAGGCTACATGGTTTCAGCCAAAGTAATCGAAGCAAATCCTGAGAAGATAGCAGTAATATCCAATATGAGTCCCCCCTCCACACAAAAAGAAGCTCAAAGGCTTACCGGGCGAATAGCATCACTTGGCAGATTCATCGCACGCTCAACAGAGAAAGGTCTACCATTTTTCAGAACTCTAAAGCAAGCAGATCATTTCGAATGGGGGCTAGAACAACAGCAGGCTTTCGATGGCTTGAAAGAGTACTTGACCAAGCTTCTGACACTGAACAGACCAACTATGAAAGCTAGATTACTCCTATACTTAGCAGTGTCCCACACGGCAGTAAGCGCAGTTCTAGTGGAAGAGAAAGAAAGTGCAGGAAAAATGCAACAGTTCCCAATCTACTACGTCTCGGAGGCTCTGTCCGGAGCAAAGCTAAATTATTCAGAACTGGAAAAGATTGCATACACAGTAGTGATGGCATCACGAAAGCTCAAACACTATTTCCAACAGCACACCATAATAGTCACTTCCGCTCAACCACTTGAAGCATTATTCTAAAATCCAGAAGCAATCGGAAGAATCGGCAAATGGGCAACAAAATTAAACCAATTCGTGGTGGAATTCACACATAGATCCACCATCAAGTCTCAAGTCATTGCAGATTTCATAGCCGACTAGACCCCAGCCGCCTATGACCCGACAACCTCCTTTGAAGAACCCTTATGGACCGTCTTCTGCGACGGAGCTTGGTGCAGTGCAAGAGCCGGAATAGCTGCAATCCTGATACCACCAACAGGACCGAAAGTGAGATACGCAGCAAGGCTAGAATTCCAGACAATGAACAATATAGCAGAGTATGAAGCAGTGCTATTGGGGCTATGAAAGTTGAGATCCCTGGGAGTACAGAGATGCATACTCAAGTCTGACTCACAGATAGTGGTTAGACACATCGAGAAAGACTATGAAGCAAGAGAAAGAGAACTATCAAGATACCTGGAGGCAGTAAGAAGAATGGAGAAACACTTCACTGGATTCACCCTGAAGCACGTGCCGAGAGGAGAAAACACAGAAGCAGACGAGCTAGTGAAAGCCGCAGCTCAGAGCATTCCCCTACCGCCAGACGTCTTCTTCCAGTCGCCGACTATCAAAGCCATCAAAGAGGAAGAAGACAATCCGAAAGCAATACATGCAATTTCAAGTGAAGATTGGCGCGCTCCAATAATAGCATTCTTGAAAGGAACCTATGAGCCAGAAGACAGGAAGGAGTTACAGCGAATGGCATCCCGAACAAGCCAATACTCTCTAGTAGGAGGAAATTTATACAAGGAAGGCGTCGTCGCACCACTGTTGAAATGCATAAGCCGAGAAGAAGGCCAAAAGCTGCTAACAGAAATACATTCAAGCATGTGTGGAGCACACAGAAGCACATACGAAATAGCACATAGAGCCATGAGGCAAGGGTTCTACTGGCCAACAGCTTCGGCAGATGCGAAAGAGATAGCAAAAAGATGTGAAGGGTGTCAAAAGTTCGCAAAAAATCAAACAGCCCCAGCAAATCCCACAAGCTCCGTCATTCCGACCTGGCCATTGCAAAGGTAGGGGATTGACCTAGTAGGTCCACTTCCGCAAGCTCCTGGCAATCTGAGATTCGTAGCTGTAGCTATAGAGTACTTCACAAAGTGGATAGAAGCAAAGCCGCTCACGAAAATAACTTCAAAGACGCTAATCAACTTCACATGGTAGAGAATCATATGACGTTTCAGAGTCCCATCATACATCACGGTAGACAACGGGAAACAGTTCGATTCCATAGAATACAGGAACTTCTGCGCGGAACTCAACATCAAGCTGTCTTTCGCGTCAATAAATCATCTACAATCAAATGGAGCAGTAGAAAGAGCAAACGCAGAAATATTCACCACAATCTCGAAAGCATTGACGAAAGACAAAAACGACAAGAAAGGCAAATGGGCTCAAGAGCTGATAACATTAGTGTGGGGACATAACATCTCCAAGACAAGATCAACCAATTTTACTCCATTTCGCCTTTTATACGGAGAAGAAGCAATCACCCCAGAAGAGATGAAGCTCGGGTCATTCCGTACGGAAATCTTAGCCACGACACCAATCCAGCGATATGTTGAACTTGAGACAGTAGAATTACGAAAGCTAGAAGCCACAGGGAACTTAGACAAGTACCATCAAGAAACAAAAAGCTAGAGAGACAAGAAAATTTTGAGGAAGAACATCAACCCAGGAGACATGGTACTCGTCAGACAACCAAACAAACAGGGCAAATTGCAGTCGCAGTGGTATGGACCTTTCATCGTCTCAGGTACAAGCAAAAACGGAGTCTTTTGTCTCATCAATGAAGAAGTCATTGAGAGCACGCACACCTGGAACGTAGAGAATCTCCGCACATTCTACCCATGACATACGCAAGAACAATGTAATATTTATTTTTTTAGAACTTTCGCATAAACATTGTCTGGGGACTTGCACTCTTTTTCCTCATAGGGGAACCTCAAAAGAGGTGTGAGGTTTTTTAACGAGGCAATCCTTTGTAACCCCTTTTATAATTCCTATTTTCCCCAACTCCGACAAGTTCCCTCAGAAGTCGAAAACAAGGGAGAACCCCTTGCATATTCGACATGCACAGGTCGCTAAGGTAAGGTTGTAAACAACCTCGCTACTTTCTCTAAAACCAGACTTAGTATCTGACGAAAGATCAGAACAAGTCAAAAAGCTCAGAGAGAGCTAAAGCTCAGAGAGAGCTAAAGCCCAAAGGCTAAAACCAAACTTCATATCTGATGAAAAATCAGAACAAGTCACAAAGCTCAGAGAGAGCTAAAGCTTAGAGAGAGCTAAAGCCCAAAGGCTAAAACTAGACTTTGTATCATACAAAAGATCGGAACAAGTCAAAAAGACACAGAGAGAGCCAAAGCTCAAAGAGAGCTAAGCCAAAAGGCAAAAATATATCAAATGCGAAAGCAAGATTCTCAAAAAGGACCCCCATCATTATTTCTGGGTTCAGAATCCTCGAAACTCGTCAATAGAACCAAAACATATTCATGAGTTAAGGTTTCTCAACCAAGAAATCATAATGAAACATCCAGAACACATTCACTCATACTAATCACTGCAGAAGCATTCACATTCTGTTTTCTGGAACAGCACCATCAAAACTCGGCAAAAGCAAGACAAGCTAAGCCTCGAGTTTTCATGATGCTGAAGCAAGAAAGTGAAATACCACTTCTGAAACGCTCCCCGATTGGTCGACCGGTGAGCTTTCGGAGCTAAGCACCAACAAACCATGTAAGCATCACAGCATCATTGATGCTGAACCACAAAAGCCCATAGGATAACCAAGAGCACAATCTTGTAACGGTAGAAAGCGAAATATCGCTTCCGAGACTATTCGCAGCGCATAGTTCAGCCTTTCATGACCTATTTCAATGGACTTCCTGCCAAAATCAGTGATGACACAAAGAAGTTCCTTTGAAATAGAGCAGCGAAAGGCAGAACATGCTACCATGTCGCATCAAGCAAACCATCTCACACCCGGATGCAAAAGGAGCTAAACCAAAGACGGTCATCAGTTTCACCTCAGTTCCAACAACAATTGCACCAAGCTAGCAGAAGGAGCTAAAGTGCAATTGGTGTTGAACCTAAGGTAAAAATAGATCATCTAAATGTGACTAAAACACTAAACCACAATACTCCAACTTCAAAGGCGATCACCAGTCAGACTTCAGGTTCAACTACATCAGCACCTGCAACAAAAGGAGAAAGTGCAGTTGCTGTTGGAGTTGAACCAGAAGCAAGACTGATCACCTATCACACTAGAAGCGAAAGCCTATACCGAAACACAACCGAATCAGACATGGAGAGCAACCCCACAGCCCAGGTATTTATAGGCAAAACGAGCCACAAGACGCATTAAAATTTGGTGGTTGGGAAGCAATAGCTGAAAGCCACCCAACCAACAGTAAAGAGAAAGCTCGAAAAACAGGCTTTTGATAGGTTACTTCATGGGATAGTAGTAGACCAGGTGAAATAACTCGCTCAACAGGCTTTTTGACAGGCTACTTCATGGGATAGTAGTAGACCAGGTGAAATAACTCACTCAACAGGCTTTTTGACAGGCTACTTCATGGGATAGTAGTAGACCAGGCGAAATAACTCGCTCAACAGGCTTTTTGATAGGCTACGCATCATAAAAGCACTAGGCCTGACGAGAAATTAATTGCAGAAGATACGATATCAAAAATCAGGGAAACCTGATGCGTGCCCTTAAGGCAAGAAGATGCAAAAATTGTGAGGGCGGTCCCACATCACTAAACTCTTTCACCGGACCAACCCTCAGCGCCACCTATAAAACGAAGGTAGCACGCAAGCTTTCCACCGACCAAAGCAGAACACACACATACCACGCGAAGGAAACACTCCATTAGACATCGAAAATATAGATTACAACATACCGAGAGCCAGCAATAGCGCGGGAGATGGGATTAAGAGGCATCCAGGAAGTCAGAAGAATTCTGCCTAGTTCTGAGTCCTCGAGAAGCACAAGCACATCGATTGCTTTAGAACTTCACTGGTGAAAGTGAAAGCAAGCAATAGTTGCTCCTTCACAACAATCGTCTAGTTTCTAATGAATACTTAACCTTTTGCGGAAGCGTCCAGTGAAAGCAGCTTCTGCACCTGTGTAAGCTCATTTAGAGCGAATTGTCATTTCAAACACCTGTTCTTACCCTAAAAGTTTACATTCGCGTTAATGATCTTGCCACTCAGCCACAAAGGTGGGGGGACGGCGCTTCTCTGTAAGGTTGCGGCTGAGGGGCTCGAAAGCAGTCACCTAAAGCTGGAGCCATTTTCGCCCACCTCGTTCTACCAAAAATCGGGGGGGGGGGGGTCGCTTAAAAAATCATTTTCGACTAAGGGGCTCGAAAAAGTTCTCTTTCTCTTTGACCACTTCCACCTGGCCTGCTTCGCCGAGTGCAGACGGTAGCGTTCTCTTGCACTAGTCAAAATGAGGTCCACTATCGCAAGTGCGGCTAGGCGCGCCACCAATCGAAAGGCAACGATTTCAGGCAAAAACACAACGTGCGATCAAACTTTGATTCATTCACAACTCAACATACGCGAATCCTCAACTTGGATTATCTTTCGGATCAAACTCCGAAAGAAAATTGTACCGAACCTCACCAAACAGAGGAGGATCATCTATAGGCTCCTCTTTCGGAACCAACGCACTATTAAAAATAGGAGTCTCGTCAAAGGGTTCCTCCTTCGGAACTCCCCAGTAACTGGCAGCTTCGGCTCGAGAAGAACTTTCGCCGTAAGCAGCTCCAGCCTCAGCCCGGCGAGACCAAAACTCCCGAACAACTCTTCTATTCCTCAGGTTCTGCTCCAATCGGGATCGAAAGAATCCACCCAAGTGGCTACCCGGATGGCGAACTCGATGGTTATACCAGGAGTCACCCGAAACAAAGAATCCATCTTGATAGATTATAAGAGGATAACATTCGACGGCACTCGCGAGTTCACTGTCCTCGACCTGCTCACAAAAGTTCAACAACAGCGAAAGTACATAAACTTACAAGCGCATAACATCTGTGCTGACAAACAAATCTTGTTCAATAATTAAAGCAACACTTCGGCCTAGCCAACTACCGCGGTGTCGTCCCCTTGAACGGCTGCGTCAGTGGAAGTATTAGGCCCGGGCGAAGGAGCAGCATCAGCATCCGGAGTTCCGGTTGGCTCTTTAGCAGCGGAATCAGGCGTTGCTCCGGAAGGGTCGACCCCCTGGCTTTCACGAAGGTTGCGCTGTGCAATGTAGTCCTTCACTTTCGCTTTGATGGCAACCTTCTCGTCCTCTGTCTGTCAAATAATACAAAAGTTAGAATCAAACCCAGTCCATTAATAACAGCGAAAGAGGAGGCGATGGCTTACCTGCCCACGCGAAAGAGCCGCGCGAATAAGAGCCAATTCGCGCCCGCCTTTCATCCAATACTCATCATAAAAATGAGCTGCCACGGCCTTCACTTCGGCAGACTTGGCCCAGTATTGCTGGGGCTCACCGATAGCAATTCCTTCATAATGGCTACAGCTGGCATCAATAAGACATTGGGTGAAAGCACCCAAAGCTTCGAGACAAGCGTACCCGCGACCGGCATTCTGGAAACTATAAAAACTTCTCAGCTCTTCCGCCAACCACGGAAGGAAGCTCTTCAGAGGAAGGTTCCGAGGTACATTCACCTCAGAACCGATACCTTCCACTAGGTACCGATAAGCCCCCAGAACCTTATCGCCCTCGGCCCCGAGAGAGCGCTCGTCATCGCGCTGCTTCCGTCAAAAATCATCCATATCCTTCTGCATCTCTGCAACCTTATTCGAAAGCAGACTCTTTTCGGTAGCCTCACTCTCCGCCTTCCTTTCCACCTCCCTCATTTTCACCTTCAGACCCTTGACTTCTTTCTCCAAGTCCTTGATCCGAGAGTCTCTGTCGGCGATAGCTTTCGCACTCTTCTCCGACTGGGCCTCGTCAAACTTGGCCAGATTGTGCCCAAATACAAGGGCCTGTGAAAGAAGATGCGAAAAGCAACTATTACTAAAAGTGCAAAACAAAAATGCGAAAGAAGATGCAAAAACAATACACCAACCTGAACAAGGTGAGTGTTCATAGCTTCCGAAAGCTGAGAGCACGACATCTTGAGCAAATCTTTCTCCACCTCCGGCCAGCCAAAAAGTCCACAGACTCATTGGCCACCTTAACAGCAAGCGGCGGAGGAAGCATCCCAATCTCATGGTGCTTGACTTTCGAAACAAGCCGTGCGCCAGCTGGAAATCCAAGAGAACGAGCAATCGAGTAAGACCTCTCTTTCATCGGGTCCAGTTCATCAGAAGAGCTAGATCCAGAGTAAACAACCAATTCACCATAATCACTCGAATGTGAGTCCAAGTCTAGCTCCCCGTAACCGAAGAGATGGCCCTTAAAAATACTACCTATGTCCGGCTCCTTAGAAAACCGAGTTTTACCTGGCGAGCCGTGAGTCAAGCTTTTCGAAAGAAAGGTGGCGACTCCGGGAGTGGCAGCAGCAGCTTTCGCAGAAGGATCCACAATGGCTTTCGCTGAAGGCTCAGCATCCCTGCCGTCAGCCTTGGTCCTCTTAGCAAGTCTCCCGGCATCTGCTGGAGCACCCGACCGTTTGCCAGCTTTCGAGTCAAAAAACCCTAAAATAGAATCGTCAGCATCCATCCCCTGGCGAGGATCAGCAATGGAAGCGCGATTGGCCATGGAGCTATCACTTTCTTCAGCCTGCACAAAACAAAATAACACATAAGCGAATGAAGAGCAACAAAAGGCACCCAGTCTAAACTACAAGTGTAAAAAACAGCACGAAAAGACAGAAGCCAACCATCTCGTCCAAACCCATTCCCCACTTGCGCGATCTACCGAAAGTCACACCACAGCTTGGTTTCAAAGCTTTCGCGATCCCTTGGCAAAAGCGGACATCAGCAGGTTCGGAAATACCAACCTCTCTGGAACTCTTCTTCTACTTTCGCGACTCAAGCACCGCAGTGCTGCGCCCCCGAGCTCTACTTCCGCGACCAGACTTGGAGCGCCCGCCGCAGCCACGACCACCTCGGCCCCGGCCCCTAACTTTCGCGTTCTCACCACTTGCAGAAGCACCAGGACGAGCCTTTTACGGATCTGCTCGATCCTCGTAGGGGACTCCGAGGAAGTCGAATATGCGATTCAACTGGCCAAACCTGGCCGCACTAGACATTCGAGCAACATGCTTGCGATCGCCGTATGGCCCATATCCTTCAGAGACGCCAGTTTCAATAAACTCGGCGTAACCGTCTTTCTCCTCCACAGCAATCCCCTCCAGGTCAAGGTTGGGAATCGTATGCCCATTCGAGTTCTGTGTGAAAGACAGAAATTGCAGCGACTCATCAAGAGGCGAAAGCTGAAGAACCTCCCATTCCTCAGCCCAGTCACGACTAGTCTGCAGTTGGGCAGTCTGGCAGAGAATCCGGCTGGCTTCCACTTCAGATTTGCTTTTGGAAAATTCAGCCTTAGACACACCATTTATTGGCAAAAGAAGCGAAACACGTGGATGAGCTTTTTCCCACCCATTAGCTTGCGCTTCAAGGACATCCTCATCACTGCACACCCTAATGTAGAACCAAAAGTCTTTCCAATCCTGCCACTTGGGCTTGAACATCGGAACAAGACCAGAACCACCTTTAGGTACAAAGTTATAGCCCCCATGCTCCAACGTCCTAATCACATTCGCATCAGGATCCTTCTCCGTGTCCAGTCGACCATACCCACTATAGTACCTCACGAAAGCATCCGCATCAAGGTCGCATCCAACAAACTTTAAAGCCATCGTGAAAATAGCCAATCGGGCAACACCATTTGGAGTGAGGTGGTGAATTTGGAGATGGAATTTGCGGAGCACTTCATGAACAAACGGTTCACAAGGGAACCTCAACCCCGCCTCAAGAAAATCACGAAAGATAATAGCTTCGTAAGGCTGGGGCTGAGGCACAACTTCCGTGCCAGGGGCCCTGCACTTAAGTCGAGCTTCCCCGCTCAGCAATTTTCACTCCACATATCCATCCAAATTTGCCTCCGAAACACGAGACCGTTTCAACTCGTAGACAGAAATCCGAAGGGGCTTGCCAGTACGCCGAGAGTCAGCAACATGTACGGAAGTTTTGGAAGATTCGTCAGAAGAGGAGCCAATTCTGCCCTCACTTCTAGCCAGACCCTCACCTGCAGGAACACCAGCCACGGCGTCAGTCAGACGATCAACGTTGACTTCGGCATCAGTCTGGTCATCCAAAACTTGGAGCTGAGGGGAAGCTTTCGTAGACACTTCCGCATTGGACACAGTTCTAGAAGAACTAGACCCTCTACTAAGGGCTGAACCAGTTCCAGATCCGGAACTAGTTGCGGAAGCCGACTCAACCATCTAAAAATGCGAAAGTAAAAAGAATAAAAAAAGCAAAACAAGAGCACATTCGCGAAAGAACAAAAATAAAAACACAAGATAACCGGACCAGTCACTTACCAAAAGAGCACGCGGAAGCTCGTACCAGGCTTCAATCCAGAAGTTAAGGCGGAAGTGGTCGGCCGAAAGTCAAGAGCGAAAGACAAATACCGCTCAGGCTCGAGTGAAACATGTACCAAGTACGCAACCCTACCCTCTATTTATAGCAGAGTACCCGCTGGAAAGCGACAGTGGGCAGTTGCCTCGAACGGCGAACTGTCGCAACGGTCATCTAAGGCACAGTTCCCAAGACAACATAGATAACCATTCAAAAATTATTATAATAAAAAATATATAACTGCAACAATAACGACAACTGTAGTAACAATAATAATAATTTCGAACGGTTAGGGGGACGGCGCTGGGCAGGGAACAATCAACGTGCCACGGCCGAAAGAGCATTCGGCATGGCACGTTGAGGGGCTACTGTTGGGTGGTGCCGAAGGAGGACCAACCTCCTACCCAGAGACGGCCCGTCCCCGAGTCTGGGAACGGTGAAAGACGAGTAGCGAAAGTCGCTGCGAAAGATGTCTAACAATGAATCGCGAAAGATGCTCGTGAAAGAGAAGTGAAAGAGGCTATGGTGGCTTTGCTAGACCTACCGAAACGAGGTTTGGCGAAAGCCATGGCGGTAACCGCCTAACTAAGCGTGGTGGAACTCGGGCCGCCTAAGCGGAGTGTGCGAAAGCCTCGGCGATAGTTGTGTCTGGCCGAGCACGGCGAAAGCCAGGCCGCCTAGGCGGAGTACGCGAAAGCCATGGCGATAGCTGGCCGACCAAGTGCGATGAAGGTCAGGCCGCAGTTCCGTGTGAAAGTCGCTATCATGTGTGGAAGTCTTGTTTGTTTCCTTGTGTGCAGGTTTTCGTGGGCCGGTTGCCGTCATCATGGGCCGTCAGGCACCGTTTCGTGGGCCTCCAGCGAAGCCGCCAGGAGTAGACGTGGGCAAATGACCATCGGTGCCGTCCTCTCGGCGCGTATTCGGCTTCGTAAGGGGCAAAGGCCCAAGGGCAAAAGCGTCATGTAAAAACCCGTCGGCTTGTATAAATACCCCGTGAGGGGCTCTGTAAAAAGGGGGACGAGAGATTGAAATGAATAAAGAGAGAAATCCTGTCTGATTCATTCCATTGTAAGCTTTGTGTACGTATTTACCTTCGTCTTTTGTTATCTCCTTCTCTGGGGTATTCGATAGTTGGGTCGAATACCAACAGATTGCTTGTGTATCATCTTGGTGATTGGCTACATCGATATCTTCTCTTCACCGGTGGTATAACAACTCCTATCCTCTTTGCACTACTTTTCTAGTGTAGCTTGTTTAGCTTGTGTAGCTTGTTAGTAGTAGTTTAGCTTGCACACTAGAATAGAAAGTAGTGACATAGCC
>JAKNSH010259621.1:0-10807 GCA_027790015.1 Cymbopogon flexuosus
AGTACTCCCCTTGCTTTGCTTAGTTTGTGTAGCTAAGTTTTGAGCTCTTGGGTTAGGCTTGTGTAGCCTTGTTTTTGAGCATCTAGTGACCTTAGGTTGGCTTTGTGCTTTTGCTCATTAGAATTGTGTAGGTGCTTCCCCGGTGTGAAAAGTACTAGTTGCTTAGGTTTGTGTGACCTTGCATGCTAGAATTGATTAGGAGAGCACTAGCTAGATTGGCACCTTACTTTCTTGTTTAGGATCTTTTACAAGGTGCATCTAGGCCGATAGTTTTAATCCTGCACTGTTTTCGGTTAGCCGGAGCGATTTGTTTTAAAAAGGACTATTCACCACCCTCTAGTCCGCCATCTCGACCTTACAGCTGCGCTGGACGAAGCAGAGCCCTAGAAAATGGAAGACTTGGGTGGTGCTAAGCTATTGGCAGCGAAGGCCTCCACCTGACGCTACTTGAATGCCCGTGCCAAACTCATGATGTGCTGCAGGTCAATGGAATGCCGCATCTCCACGTCAGAGGCCAATGGCTGACCCAAGCCACTGGTATAAAGGTCAATCTTGGTCTTGTCGCAACGCGAGAGCAATGCAAGATAGCACCGCGAATAATCCCCGACGGAGTTGGAGCGGATGGGCGGCCCGAAGCGGAGGTTGATGAAGTCAACGAAACGGCCAAGAAACTATACCGAAGTTGCACTCCATCTGATAATACCACTCCGCCGCAGTACCATCAAGGTGTAGGGAAGCCATCCACACCTTCTCATCCTCCGGAACACGATGACCGTGGAAGTAGTTGTCTCATTTGTTTAGCCACATCAGCAGATCACTCGTTGAAGCTGGGAAATTGAGTCTTGGGTGGCTGATATGGCTTGCGGCGTCCAGCGATGCCCCCCTGATCACGGTCCACTTGATGAAAAGGACGGCCGCTGTCGTCGGAGTCACGTCTGCTGCGGTCATAGCTGCAATCACGGTCACCACAGAGGAAAGGCCCTCCGTCATCATAGTATCGACTGTTACGTTCGTAGGCACGATCTCTGCGGTCATAGTTGCAATCTTCGCGAGCATCGTAAGAACGGCATGTGTAGTCGTAGAAGTCCTCTTCGTAGCGCCCCTGGTCGTGTCGATCGAAGCGACCGGTTGAGCCGAAAGATTGGGTCCGCTCGCGCAGTGCGTGATCGCAAAACTCAATCCAGGAGTCGTGCGTGTCGTAGGCACCACCGCTGCTGCACTTATCGTCCCCGCCCGTGCACTTGGCGTCACCATCACTGTGGTGGTCTTCCACGTCGCCACCCTTGCCGGCGTCGGGCTTGCCCGTCTCAATTCGTGCGAGCCGGGAGTCGTGGGAATTGAGACGATTGGTGATGGTGGCGAGTTGACCCAAGACGCGATCCAACTTAGCATCCATGGCCGTTGGATCGGGAGGAGTGCCGGACATGGCTGTCGATGCACTCAATGAGGAATCCGACACCAAATTGCTACGGCGTGGACGTCTGGGAGATCGAAGAGGCGAGCGAAGCAGGAGTCGTGATTGCGAATTAGAATGAAGTGGATAGCGAGGAAGATCGGCGGTGGGTTCCTCGTCGGTGGTCACGGTTGAAACGCCCGACGCCACCGTCGAAGGGAAACTCCAACCCCGATACAGGGAGAGTTTATTCCTTCTTTGATAGTCCTTACAATCTCCTACGGTGCCCTTCATATTACAGGTGCACTTTCCTAACAAAGCTCAATCCAATCTCCTAGATATCCTCTCTGACTTTCTATTCTGAACCCAACCGACCTAGCCACGGGTTGAGCTCGACAGCTTACGTGGACGGCGCCTATACTGACGCCCAACAAAAGAGTCTATAACAAACCTCCATCTCTGTGATAGGATTACTATACGACGATGGTTGTATGAACGGGGGATTTGCGGACGTTGTCTGTAGAAAGGCATTTTAGAGCCGTGATTGCAGCGGCGAGAGGAGGAAGATGACAGGCGGCTAGGGTTTCCCGGCTCCCTAAAGGAAGCTGGCAACGATTATGTTGCTTCTTGCTTAATCAATGTCAAGTGTCTTACAGAGTATTTATCTATCCTCCTCGTCTAAGAATAATAGGAAATAATTGCCAATAATACTAAATATGATAAATTGGGCTTTTAGCCCTCTGCTGTCGGCCCCCTCATTAGCCACTAATGGGCTTTCTCCTTTCATAATGGACTCCGTTCATAACACTCTGAGAGTCAAACGTTAGGAGAGAGCATGGAATCCTGAATAATGTCCCAAAGTTGGAAGTACTCAAAGAGACCGATCATCAAGAGTCCTCCCTGTAAGTCGCTATGTTGACCATGCAATGCAGCATCAACTGTACGGTTGCGAAGCCTCTGAGGTACCCGTGTGTAAACGTTTGGGGTAAGTTCCTCAATGCAACACCCAAACAGCCACCTATCTGTCCAATATGTGTTATTTCCATTGCCAACATGAGATTGTAAAGCAATGGCAAACAGAGCTTTTGCATTTTAGTGGACCGGCACTTCTAGGCCTGACCAAGGTCTCTCCTTATCTGTCTTTGCAAGCCACCGCCACCTTATTTGCAGCGCCCACCTCATATATTCAAGGTTAAGAATTCCCAGCCCACCATATTCAAGCGGCCACTGCACTGTGTCCCATGAAACCAGACAATTGCCACCTTTTACTTGCTTGTGACCAGACCATAAGTACACACGCTGAAGTTTGTCCACGGCCTTGATGAACCACTTCGGTGCCTTAGCAGCAATCAACACATAAATAGGTATCACTGAAAGACGAAACGTACCCAAGTGATATGTCCAGCTGTGTTCATGAGGGCTGCTTGCCATCCTGGCAGCTTGTCTGTAACTTTGTCAATCCATGGTAAAAGATCAGATTTTCGAAGCTTCCAATCATCCCAAGTGCACGGGAGTTGTGCTGCTGTGCAAGGCAGGATAAAGTTGACATTGTCTGCAACTGGCTGCTCACATCTGATCGGGATGACACAGCTTTTCTGTAGGTTGGTGTGGAGACCTGAAGCTTCTCCAAATTTACCGAGAATTTCCATGGTTAGGTTCATCTCATCTTCGGTATTTGTGGTTGACAGGCTGCCAGCAACCCTGATCTCTAGCTTGCCTATGCAATTTCCTAGTGGGGACAGCTCTTGCATATCAAGCTTCCAAGCAATTTCCTGTTGAGTGAGGACAGCTCGTGGAAATAAAGCTTATATTGACCTATTGCTAGTTTTTTCTAGGGCCACTATAGAGTTGGATTTGACCTAAGAACTTTGTGTTTTGGACCCTCTGTAATTTATGGAAATGGTCAGAAGTATCCGTATTTTCCAAAACAATGTTATTCACGTTTGCAAATCCTGTCTTTTGCATTATCCTGTTATTTCTACAAAATGTTCCAAATTTCTATCGAACTTCATGAACACTTTTGCACTGATTTGTTAGAGATTCTTCCAAAGAACCTTACTGCTTTAGTTTAATTGCATTGCGGCCCTTGAAGACCTAAAATTTTTTGAAAAAAAAAATGGTTTCATTGGTAGACCTTCCATTTTGCTAGCCTTTTGCTTATCTGCTGACACCGAAACAATGTGCTGATTATCTACTGTTCCAATGTCCAATCTTGGTAACATATAATCACCATTTCTGTTACAAAAAACTGAAAAAAAAACATTTGCATTCCAGTTTATTAATCAGTCTTCGTTCCTCTGATGATGAGCACCATCTTTGGTGCCTCGCAGGAGCACGTAAGCTTGGTGGTCACGAGGTGGCGACAGCCTAGCTAGTTGTTGTCAGTTATTTGTGTGTTGGGGGTCATGTCCTACCAAGTGTTTGTGTTTTAGTGATCTAGGCCATGCTGTAGCTTTAGCACCCCCACAGCTCGGGCCGGAGTGGGGGAGGCTTCTTGTACGGGTCCGTTTTTTCCTCTCTTAATTCAATGATACGCAGCTCTCCTGTGTATTCGAGAGAAAAAAATAAATTTCTTATCGGTCCTTGTGTCACATTGATACTTCACAATTGTCTCTTCTGGTTTTGTTAAAGGATATAATATGTTTACTTATTGCTAAACAGATCCTAAGGTAGTTTGGGTGTTCACCCAGTGAACTCAGATTTAAGGCTGATGTTATCTTGTTGTTGCTTCTATGCAATTTAACTTGATATATATTTTCTTTTGTCCAGTAGTAACAACAATGGTGTGTTTCTTAGTAGTTCTACCCCCTATTGTTGCTCCTTATAGTTCAGTCTCATTGCAGGATCAAGAAACTAATTAACTTGGAAGCATTGTCCTTGTCACGCTTGAAACTAGTGGTACTTGACATGCAGAAAGATGCAAAGTCCTTCACCTTGTTTACATTACCACAAGTCAGGTACTAATTTCATTAGCAAATTTCAGCTCCCAGAATACAAATCCTTATCTATTTCTGATCTCAGTATGAATTACAATGCAGCAATGATTTTTGGGACCTGTACAAAGGTTACATAGATCCAAAGATCCGAGAAGGGAACATGAGGATATGTTTTTATGGTGCCGTGTCTGAGAGAGACATCACCAAAGCACTTCCACCAGCTGAGTAAATGTCTGTATGAGTCCATTGTATTCTGTAGATTAATATAACCTTTTTGCAGCTGTATTTTAGGATGTTAAGAAATTGGATATTTTCAGTGCATTCTTTTACTCCCCGACAGTTTCGCAATTAAGTGTCATAGTTGGTGCAGTGAAATTATTTGAAGGGGCCGCGAACCGGCAATGTTTAAGTCTTGAGTGTCGCTGTGAAAAGAAAGAAAGAAAGAAAAGGGTAGAGAAAACAAGGGTGGTTCGCGAAGGGCGCGTCCTAGGCAGCGGCGTGCGAGGGCGCGTTGCCGGAGTTCGAGGCGCTCGGGATACCTCCGTCGACGGCGGATCCCACGCCGGCTGAGCTCGCGAGGGGCTTGGGATGCCTACGGCGGCGGCGGATCTTGCGTCGGCCGTGCTCCTGGTGGCGGCGGTGTGTACCCGGCGGCTCGCGAGGGTCCCGAGATCCTGTTGGCGCGACGAACCTCGCGGTGGCGGGTCTCGCGTGGTTGGGTGGTGGCGGATCTTGCGCGGCCATGCTGATGATGCATATATGTTTTTTGATTTGTCCGTTGTGGTTTCGATTTAGTCTCCTCAATTTGTTTCTCTTACGTTTCACATTTTGGATTTGGGAAATTTCATGCCTCTGTTGATTTGGGAAATTCCTTGCCTCCGTATTGATTCCAACTCTGTTGGTGTTTTACTGATGAGATTGATGTCCTATTGTTGGTGGAGGGCCGCGAGGTGATAGAAATTTTTGCCGCGTCCTTCTCGAACTCTATGTATGACACGACATCGTAGATACGCGGGAGGAGGGTAAATAGGCCAGACAAAAAAAAAGCTCTGACCAAAAAAGGAGCTGAAATTTTGCCATTTTATTATTAAAAAAATAGCAGACATGTCTGTGCATTACAACGGGAAGAAAAAGATTAGACTATATATTAACGCACATGCTTTTCATTATGGATGACTGTGGGTCGAGCAACTTCCATGTACATGGTAGTGATGCTCCGCCCTCCATAGCCGTGGTAGTGTTCATAGTCGATGGCCTAGACTTCTTAGATTTCAGCCTCGTGGATAGGGCCCAAGTAGCAGCGACAATTATGTGTCCATCAACGTTAGTAAGTGCATGGACACCTCTACCTCGTTGACCTCAATGGCATTTGGTGCCGACAAGGTTGTAGCATACTGCTTTACATGTGGGGCTTCAAAACATTATACAGTGCCGACGAGGTTGTAGCATGCTGCTACACATGTGGGGATTCAAAACATTGTGGTAATGTTGTAGGGACGCCTACAAAACTCATAGTTCTTCGAGAATGTTTGTTTGGGTATCCACAACATTGTGACCATAATTTTATATTTCCTGTAAACTTTTTTTTCTTGACATCAATTTATTTGACGTACTACATTAGACCATCAAATAGAAACAAAATGCTTGTGGGGCTTTAAAAACCACTGTCAGCTGCAAATGTATATATGTGCCATAACTTGTTGTCAAAAAAGACACCACCAGGTGAATGTTTCTCAAAGGAGATAACTCACATGAAACAATCCAACACATCATTTATCGTCAACATCTTTCAGTTAAGTAATGCTCTGAAATTTGGTTGAAAAATAAGATCGAAGTAGCAAAATAGTAGCTCACGACCGACCAGACCAATATATACATTCTAAGTGATTTATCAAACCCGTGACAGCTTATACCTGCTCCAAATTCAACATCCTAAACAAACATCTCCCCTCTGGCCTGGTTATATAGGCTATTGTTGTTGTTACCGAAAGGCCCACCGTTACGCCCCTATCATTTTTCTCCTCTTCCTCGGCTGTGAAGTCATTCTTGATCTTGAACTTTTCACAGATATATCCTCTGGAGTGTTCCCCTTCATCATGTCTGTGACGCTCAGGCAGGTCAGGTTCAGCAGTGTTCTAAGCGATCCGGAGGTAGGGGATGAAGGCACGTCCGGCTGACGCGTGGGTCCAGGCGGTCAGCGGCTGCACGCGCGTTGGTAGGTGGGCCTAGGCTGGCAGCAGCAAGAGGCGGGGCGAGCGGCTGGTGGTGGCCTGCTGGGCCAAGGCCCAAGAGCAGGGAGCGGCACGCAGGGGCTGGGCCGGGGGCTAATCTAAATATGTCAACTAGCATGCTATCTGGACCATCATAATACAGGTTCTTTAGTATCTGGAGTCATATGGATTCAGATAGCCTTACTTTCAATTTTAGAACTTCAGTAAGTTCATCTCTATTCTTCAATAATGGGTCAGTTTGTTTTTCACCTAATTTACCTATGTATGACTTTCAGTAGCTCTGTGGCCTCAATGGCTAATAACTAGCTCCGCTCAAGTAACCCAATAGTAGTTCTTTTTACAGGAGGACCTCACTCTGAAACCAATTGCTGAGATGCTGAGAAGAGGCGAAACACCCCGTGTGACAACACTTGTATTTTTAGTTGATGTGTTTGTTAGATGATGTTTTGGCCGTCGGTGAAGCACCTAAACCTGTGACAACTGAAAGAAATAACCACCGTGCTACACAATTTATTTTGTTGTATCAAGTCTTGTCATTGGCCATTTAGTGATGAGATCATATTACTTTATATATCTTGAATTTAATGATGAGCTCAGCTTATTCATCGTTTATTTTGTTATTGCAATTTTTTTAGTAAGAATTAATTACGAAAGTATCTTTTCTTGGTAGAGATTAAGAGTGAGTATATATAATGTGTTGTTTATATCACTCCATTGTATGATTGTTGTTGGCATATGGACATAGTGGTGTGTGCACGGCGTTTTTGGGAGGGGTTTTGCAGTATTAAGCTCCTAAATGCCATTTTGAACTATATTCCCCTTTTTTCGAATCAAGGGGCACCCCCATTTCCATTACTTGCATAATGGAAATATAACCAGCATTTGGACATCTTACAGCAAAAGATAACCTAAGAAGATGGGTACAACGACCCACAGACTAGAACAAATAAAGCCTAAGAAGACGGGCACATCGACCCACCGACTGGAAAAAAAAGGGAGGGGGAAGCTACTGATGCAGGGTTACGACACCTGATCAACAGTCAAAAGCAGCAACATACCAGTCAAACCAAAGCTTAACATCCCAGGAAACAAATGCATCAGAAGTATAAAACGACGGCCTAATACATTACAGACAGAGCAAATAGGTAGACTTTCAGACAACTGGGCAGAACGAGCATCATTGTTCTTCGGTAGCTGTCATATTGATGATCATCGGCCTTCTCATCAATCAGCAACACACTTCTCTTCTTGGCCTTCTTATTTAGTAGCTTCAGAGCAATCTGCAACATTGTGTCGACCCCAGCAGCTAGAGCTTCTTCGTCATCCTTTGGGTACAGACTTGCCCTGTAACCGATAAGAGCACAAACATGACAGATGATTGAGATAGGACTTATGTTTTCTTTTCCCTTGAAACACAAGCTATTCCCAGCTTTCCATATAGCCCAACATATTGCTGCAACACCAAGTGCATGATATTTATGAAATTTTGGAATCCATTTTTTACACCAAAGCCAACTTTGTTCAAACAAATCAGGAATATCAGTTGCGTTGAAACAAGTGGCAAAAGTGGCCCAAATAACACGAGCAGAGTTACAACGAAGGAATAAATGCTGACTATCCCCATCAACTTGGCAAAAATAACATTATTACTTATCAGCCACAAAAATATCTTGATTTTCACTGGGATTTTACTTTTCCAAATATCACTCCTATATTCATTGCTTTCATTGCTTGTCAGAATATTGTATACAGACTTGACAGAGAAAAAAATTTTGTTAGCAAACCTCCATACAATTTTATCTTCATGTTCAGAAAACTGTATGCCCTCCAGCTTAGTTAATATATCCTGCGATTGTGTTGCCCATATATCCACTAGCCATGTGGTGAATGTAACATTTGAAGTAACTCTACCCCCCCTTGGCAATGTATAATTCTTATTCTCTGGGGAAAAAATGCACAATTTTGTTTGGACCTTCATACACCGGTTATCGAACTACGAGCAGTAGAGCTGAGCTATTAAATCCACACAAAGAGAATCTCCCATGTATGTAATGACTATGCATACGAAAAATAGATTAAAGTTGCCCAAATGTGTAACCATCAGTATGCATAACTCATAAGCTCACATTTTCGATGTTTCGTGGCATCACAACAAAAACATTACTCACTTATAAACACCCCCAATTTACACTGCCACAACCATCAAGTAGCCCCAAGGATTAATAATCCACGGTCCACCGTCCACAGAATTGAGCTCCTTAATTACATGCTAAGTGCACGAAGCTACTTCATCTGCGTGGCCTTCCACATTCGAACACACCTGCTGCCATTATCATTGCTCCTCGGTTTCCTCCTCCTCCTCTTCCTCCTCTTCGTCGTCCGAAGAAGACGACGACGAGTCCGAATGATCCGAGTCTTTGTCTTTCTTCGTCGGCTCCGGGGCGGCAGGTGGAGCAGCAGGGGCCGGTGGATCCGGCGGCATCGACGTGAGGAAGCCCAGCGTCATGACGACGTCGGCCATCAGCGGTCGCACGCAGTCCTCTTCCTGCAAGCACATCGCAGCCATGGCGACCACCTGGTTCAACGCTTTGGCAGGATATTCCCTCTTTATGAGTGGATCGACCAGCTCATGGTATCTCTTCTGGTCTTTGAACATTGGCAGGGCCTGAAAAATGTGCCGCGCAGACATGCCAATGCAGCTTAGCAAAGCGATGTTTAAGGTCATGGTAAATGTGATCAAACTAAGTTCAGAAAGCAATATTACTACTAGGCCAGTGCAATCATATCATACAAAAAGAAGGCTGAAAAATGTCAGCAAATTGAAACTCTGAGAGTCAGAGTTTTGCACCCAAAAAAAATGCGTATTCTGTACTTACCCATGTGACAACATTCTGTTCGTCCACCGGCTTGCTGGTGTCGACGGCCCTCCTGCCGGAGATGAGCTGCACCAGCACGACCCCGAAGCTGTAGACGTCGGACTTCATGGTGGCCTGGCCGGTCCGGTCGTACTCCGGCGCGCAGCAGCCGAAGGAGCCCATCATGGGCGACGCCACGGGCATGCTGCCCCCCGCCTTGCCGAGCTGCGCGAGCCCGAAGTCGGAGAGCTTGGGCGTCGAGTTCTCGTCCAGAAGTATGTGGGAGACCTTGAACTCCCCGTACACCACCGGCGGGTTCGCCGTCTCGTGCAGGTACTCCAGCCCCTGCGCCGCGCCGTGCGCCACCTTCATCCTCGTGCACCAGTCCATCGGCTTCTTGTCCGCCGGCAGATCTGGCTCAGTAGTAAGCATGCAGCTTATTTAGCAGAGAAGCATATGCAATGCGGTTAACAAATTCTGCAGCGATCGAGGCGCATGCGTACCGAACAGGTGGTCTTCTAAGGTGCCAGCGGGCACGGACTCGTACACCAGCAGCCGCTGGTCGCCGTCGGCGCAGTAGCCGATGATGTCGACGAGGTTCTCGTGGTGGAGCTGGCTGAGCTTGGCGACCCCGGTCAGGAACGCCTTGTTGTCCTGGAACCCATGCTTGTCCAGCTGCTTGATGGCCACGGTCTGAAAGCAGCAGAGGCGTGGCATGCATGGTCACCCACCCATTTCATTCAGAAAGATGCACTGCACAACGCATGGACACGTGAGACGTGGCAGTTGGCGTACGTACCTGGCCGCTCTTCTCTAGCCGGCCCTTGTAGACCCGGAAGAAGCCGCCTTCTCCGACGAGGTTGTACGGCGTGAAATGGTCGGTGGCCGCGGCGAGCTCGCGGAACGCGAACGCCTGCCCCGCGATGGCGAGCCGCAGCGACGCGTCGTCGGCGGAAGAAGCCTGGTGCGCGTGGCTCGCTGCATTGATCGATTGAGCAAAATGTCAGAGTCGCGAGATCAAGAAACCGATCGAAGCAGAAACGGCTCTCTGTCTCACCGGCGCCACCGGGCTTGGGCGCCGCCGCGGCCGCTGGAGCGGCGGACGCGGGAGCCGAGGAGTAGGCGGCGGGCGCCTGCACCATCGCGGGTGGCATCATGTTGGATGCGGGGGCCGCGTCGCCGGGGCTCCCCGCGTCGGCGTCGTCATTGTTGCCCTTTCCGCCGCCGAAGCACGGAAAGCAGCTCATCTTCCTTTTCCCTCCGGGCCTCCCCGTGGCTGCGACCTTGTGGGGCGCCGGGCGGGCGGCGCCGGCCGGGCGGGGGGCGCTAGCGAGCGAGAGCGACGGCTCGACGAGGGCAAGAACGCAGGGCACGCACGGACCGAGCCGCCGG
>JAKNSH010259684.1:0-10843 GCA_027790015.1 Cymbopogon flexuosus
TGGACAGTTAGGTTCAGTAACTCTCTCGGACACCAAGATCATGCAACAATATTGGATATTCTTCTCCGTAGCAAAGCTTGGCACCAACCATCTTCTGTTGCAGCATGTCTTTGTTTGCTACGAGTGCTTCTGCCAAAAGGCGCAACCCAGCCCAACTATCTTCTTGTTATACTAAGGAAATTTTATGACCTGCTAGTCGAAGCTGAAGAAACTGCAGTGGGTATTCTTAACAGTATTGTGGAGGAAGTTGACTATCATGTTATAGAGCCATATTTGGAGACAATTTGGAATTGTTTGTTTGACCGGCTAGCAAGATTGCAGTCAGTTAAAGAGGCAGCAGCGAAGTGGGCAGGTTCTGTTATATCTTTTATGTCCATTTTTATTGTGAGGTATGGCAACACTTCATTGGTGGATTCAATTAAAGCAGCCAATGATAAGGGAGCAAAATTAACTCTATTTATTAGGCGCTTTTGGACTACTACTCTCAAGTCAATCAAAGATGGTCGAACTGTTAAGATGTCGGCAGTTGCTTCTATTATATTGCTGCGTGATAATAAGTATTTGCATAATAATATCGCACTCTGGACAGGATTGCTTGATAGTAGCCTGGTGCAGATATTCAGAAGTGATGTTCAGTATAAGATGGATGAAGATCCATTGCTGAAAGATAAAAATCTAGAAACTTTACTTGGTACATTGTGTGCTCAATTCCTTGCACTGTTTCCTAGGAGAGTCAGTTACATCATTGACAAAGTGCAATTACCGCATAGAGACTATCTTCTTGGACTTCTTAAAAATCAGACTACCAGGATTCCATAGGTAAACATTTCATGCGAATATCTGTTACTTCTCTGAAAATGTAAACATTTCATGCGAATATCTGTTATTTCTCACCTCTTGTCTGTTCTGTGAAGAACAAGAGACAGTCCATCATCTGTTTTTTGAATGTGCAGTAGCCAGTCAGATGTGGTGTGTTCTTTCTAGAATTTGCCAGTTAAATTTTGGTGATTCCTTAGATTCTATTGGTAGATTTTGGTTAAGTAATAAACGTAACTGTGTAGTTAACATTATCACATCTGCTGCGCTTTGGTGTCTGTGGAAACTTAGAAATGATTTATGTTTTCAGAGATTGCTGTGGCAGAGTATGGATATACTCTTCCACCGAATTGCGAAGACTATTCAGCAGTGGGCGATCCTCTGTCCACTGGAAAAGAAGGAAGAACTGCTTTCAAAGGCTGCTTTGATCAAAAGAGAAGCTATGCAAGTGTCGTGGCTGGGATGGAAATGATGAGTAACTCTGACGAGGAGAGCCAGGACAGCTCCTGGTTTCTACGCCGCGATCAAGAGATGGAGGCCTGATCAGGTGCTCGACAGAGGAGTTGTAACTTCTGAAGAAACTAGAGTTGAGAAATGAGAATAGCTTTGCTGGGTTCAGCGTGTTGCTGCCCATTGTTCTTTGTTTTGGTTTACTACTGCCCAGGCGGGGCCTTGTTCTTTAGTTTCACTAGTTTAAACGCTTAAACGTTTCAGATGGCATCACCATCTGTCCGGCGCTGTATCCGAATGTTTATTGGTCTGTTGACCCAGTCAATAGAGCGGGGGCGATGCCCTTAAACTCTAAAAAAATTGCTTCATAGTGCTTAAAGTAGACATTTTAATCTGCAATTCTCTAGACACACTGGAACTGCACTTATGCCTATATAATGTTAAGTTGCATATCTGTTTCCGTTAATACTTAAAGAACTTGATGAAGAGTCAAAAGTTCATACTTTTTGTAGCATTTTAATTTAGACAGGTACCTACCCTTGTTGGTGTAAATATGTTCATGAATCATGATCTTATAAGCAGGGATATGACTGTATGATGAAGGTCAATGGAAAGCTGGAAAAAGAGGTGCTGTCCTTGGAGGTGTGCTTCATCCTTACTGCTTCCTAAGTTATTAATCTAATTTGTTGTATGATTTATATTTCTGATCCATTTACTTATTCAGTGTATGCCAACTTTTTTTTTGTTGTTGAATCCATTAATTATTTACTACCTTATTTCGTTGATTTGGCTTACTGTGGGTTCTCATTTTCAGGAGAAGTATGAAAATCCATTTTCTCAAAAAAAAGGAGAAGTATGAAAATGCAGCACGGTGAATGGCGAGCTGAAAGAGCTGCTGCTGTTACTGAAGGTACATCAATATATATTCAATCAATCTTCACGGTTTGCACCTCATCAAAGTGATGTATCTTTCTGGTAACATGTGGTACCTGTGTATGATGAGGTATTGATCTGAAAATCTTGATCAGTCAATCAATCTTCACAATTTACATCTCACCAAAGTGATGTATCTTTCTGGTTAAATGTGGTACCTTTGTATGATGAAGTATTGATCTGAAAATCTGGATCTGTTTTCCAGGATAAGTATGATAGTGTGCTTGAGAAGGATGAGAAACTTGAGGGCCAGATGGTTGCTCTGTTCACTTCTTTCCAGTCCATGAAGGTACACTCACTATTTAATGCAATTGAACTGCACAGATATTTAGTGGGCTGCTGCTCTGTAATTTCTTAGTTTTGCCTCACTTTGAGATGTGCCTGATTGTGTATTTAGCAGTATTAATCATCAGTATACTGAGAACATTTCTTTTGCATTGGACTATGTGCAGGAAGAGTTGCTCCTGCAGAGAATTGAAGAACAACTTCTCTTGATGTTTGCGCAAGAAGGTGACAAGCAAGAAGCAGGTGCGAACAATGCTTTGGTGCGTGCAGGCAACCAGCTGATTGATGCTGATGCCACCGATAGCAGCTTCAGCAGCAATCACAGTGCATGTGGTGATGGGAAGATGGCGCTGAGGAAGCGTACCTGCATGTGGGAGGGACCGAGGGAGCATGCCAGTGGCCTAGGTCTGCTTCCAGTGCCACGCCCGACAGCCCTGGGGACCTGCCAGAGCCACTGACTCCCGGTGCGGATCTGGTCATCACTGACTTTGACACCAATATCAATAGCCTCGCGCCACCTTCCATGGAGGAGTACCTGCTGGCTGATGGTCTCCTCACTCCAACGTCTGCTTTGTCCACCAACACCGCTTCTCCCATCACCAGCGTTGCTAATCCTGGTGCAGCCGCTGCCATTAACAACCATGGTCATCGGTGACCTCAGCCTGCAGCTCCAGCACATGGTGAGCTAGTCCTTAGTGCCCTGCTTCCTGTTCCAATTTTTTTTTCCAGTTTTGCCCCCAATGAACAGTGGCACACATATGATCGTGAAGATGACAGACCTCTGCCTGGCCATTGCTACTGCCACAGGACACGTTGTCGTCGTCATCGTCAGGACCATGAAGTGCCAAGGCGCTGGAGCTGGAGGTGGTGAGGTTAGCGCTGGAGCTGCTTCCTTGGTCTCAATGTTGAGGATTGATCCCAAGTTTGCTGGTCTGAGGGAGCCTTATGTCTCCCATTCTTGAAGACATGATACGCCTGTACTAGTCATGTCATTATCTTCATGTAAGCAATGTAAAATTTGGATTTTCTTTATTTTTACTTATTATCATGCTATATGCTCATCTCTCTTTGATTGATTGATTATTGGTTTTTCAATAACTTGTGCTCTTTTCTTTCAAACAGTGAAATTAAATTGGTTAAGGAGAGCCCAGAGAGTAACCTCCCCTGAGCAGCCTTAGACTATCAACAATGTTCTCTTATTTACTTGATCGCACATATTGTTGATTCATATTTAGGTTTTTTTTTCTTAGAGATCAAAAAATCAAATCATTTTTTATAGTCTCATATATGCATTTTACTTGCATGTGATTTATGCTAGAATATGCACAACCACCAATTTGAGTTTATCTGTTCTTTTTTTTTTTTTTTTGGCTGAGTGATCACTAGTGCTCAAGTCCGAAATAAAAATATACAGGCATAATTTGAGTTATCTGCCTACCTTGTCTTTGCTTGTAGTTTTCGGCAGTTCATAGGAGCACCATGGGAGGTCCTTTGTTTATCGATTTCCAGCAGCAGCTCAGTTCTTGTGCAAAAGCAATTGACAAAAGCACATCAGTAGCTTTGCTCTTATCTCAAGTCAGCAACCGTAGCTAAGCACCAATTCACTTTTGAGTGAAATGTCCGTTTCATAATAGTTTAACTAATACCCCAGAGGTCCTGTAGTTTGGATTAGCACTATCAATGTATTCAAAACTGATCATATTATGAGAAAAAAACCATCTTAAATGCTGTTAGAAATGTATGGTTAAATCCATTTTAAATATTATGGCATGAAATGATGTCTGAAACATAGCTCTTCTGTTATATGAAATATACTTGCTGCAATCTGAACTGAAGTTCATTTTTGTTTTGCAAATGCAGGTATGCATGCTTGGCACGCTCTATCTTAGTTGGTATGTCTATTCCAGGCTCACCACTCTGTTTGATTATTGTAGGCACATCTGTATTTTATTTTAACCTTGCTGTCTCAGACATGGGTTTTTAACACTGACTTTATTCCTTTTATTTTGTTTAATGAACACTGTCGATAATTTGGTTTTGTCTCTTATTATTAGGTGGTGCCACGACCAAAGCCACCGTCAAACCCTTCTAAATATACCGATGCTGATGTTTTGATTGTGAGTTCCCAAGGCCAATAATTATTTTGGATTAAGTTGTCATTGTTTGATAGCATTAGTTTGCATAGTGTTGTCTATCTTTTTCTGTTAGCATGGTTTAATGATAGCTTATGTGGCTCATGGTGTAATCCTTGTACAAATGCTTGTTCAAATATATGTGGAGTGTTGGTAGACTTGGGCACCACTACTTTTGGCAACTGAAATGGCCGGTGATTGAATTTTTATAGATCACAGATCTTAACTCAATCAAGAATTCAGTTGTAGCAATGCAAAACTGGCACTACGAATGGTTTTCTGAACGTGTGACGATGAGATTTGTTCAATGACCTATACCTCTTTGCTGCTTAATCACAGAATCAATGAATAATCTGTTTTTGCCAGAATTGGGCCCCAATGCTATTGCGTCAGCAGTGTGTAAGCCTTTAGAGCTGCAATGTCGAGTTGTCCACACCATATGCATGGATATGTTACTGCTTTTTTTTTTTAGAGCTATGTTGCATCCTTGTGTTCTTCCAGTTGGTCTTCAGCTTGTTTCAGATTATATGTTACATATTTTGCTGCATAGAAGTTCAGCTCTTGTATGTGCTATGTGATCTCTTGGAATATGGTGTCAAAGACACAGCAAGTTCGACTCCTGGTTAAGCAATTAAAATGAAATGATTGTTGCTCGCTCCTATTCCACATTTGAGACTCCTTTGTACTTGCTTTAGAGAAAACAAACTTTTTTTTAGATAGTGGAGAAAACAACCCTTTGTGTTCAACTGTTAATGGAATCATGAAAACCAGAACAAATGATAAACAGTTGCGTGCCAGAATAATCAGATTTCAACTATTTTATGTCTTCCATCAATCAAATTCCTCAATGGTGTTTCATAAAAAAAAAAAATCCTCAGTGGTCACTGTCATCATGTCAAGACAGGAGAACACTAGGTGAGGACGCGTCCAGAGGGTGGCGACGATATCAAACTACATTGGCGCGCACAAATCACTAGTAACCCACGATCATGCAATGCTTTAGTTATTCCTCTCTCATGGCTCCGGCCTTCGGCTCCCTGCGCCCACACACCGTAGAGTATCATATAGAGCACTGTTTACATTGCCGCAGTCAAAAACGGCTTCCGTTGGATCCAGACAAAAGGTAAAAAGCTGACAAAAAAGGAGCCAGCTGCAGTACAGTGCTGCTACGATTCGAGCCCCTCTAAAAAGACTGAAAATTGCACAAAGTCCCCTTCATTAAATTAAGGGCTACAAAATATCTCTCTCCAAGGCTAAACCCAGATCCAACTGCCATGATATGTTCTCAAGCTTCAACGTCATCTTCCTCCATCATCATCATGGAAACAATCATGGGAAAAAATCACGGAAAAAAGGAAACAAAAAAACCACCATGCACATAACCTTGCTCCTCATTTCCTCTAATCCCTCAACCTATCACGGTATCTACAAACAAGATAGCAGTAGACAACCAAATATGAGTAATGCAATTTCTAGCTGTACTTTGCAAATTCCAGTCGAGACTTAGTCGACTAACCTGCTGAATTTGTTGAATGTCACAACGCTGCTTGTCTGGAGCCTGACAAGGTAGGAACTGGTTGAAGTCAGAACCTGGGATGGGCTTCTGAACCTGTTTCAGAAACAAAATAACCATAAGATTGTAGGAGTACCCAAGTTTTGAAAGAAGGGCTAGCTAGTTTTAATAAAAGAAAAAAAATCTTTTCTATTCTACCTTCTCAACAGCACTATCAGTCTCTGGCTCCACATGGGTGACACTTACTGTGTCGGGCGGGTAGCGAAGGTGCAAATCCAAATTGCTGAAACTCCACTCTAACTTCAAAGGGATTTGGGTAGGAGACTGACTTTTAACTTTTCTAGCTGCTTCATAAGAGAAAAATTGAACATACAATACACCGTCTTCACTCATTCTCATGCAATCTACAGCCGCAAACTCTCTCAGCATGTGCTGTACAGCTTGTGGTAGCAAGGAAGGTGGCACTTGACAAAAGCGACTATCGAGTTTGCTCACCCGCAAGGTTTTGGGAGCCATGACCTAAAATAAATGAAAAAAACAATTACATTATTTTTGTCTTTTTTAAACATGGAAAATAAAAAAAGATTGAGATTTATGTAAATGTGGATGGATGTAAAAACCAGGATACCAGCATTTATATTTTCTCCTGACCACCAATATATAGTTTCATTTAGCGAATAATGTTACGTACATGATACTGTATTGAGATAAAATATGCCCCATGGCCACTCAAAATGGACAAATTGCACACTAGGAATGACAACGGGGCGAGTAAGGTGGGGGTATGAGGATACCGTGACTCTAACTTTTACCCACCCACAAGCAAGCCCACAGGTATTTTGTACCCTGCACCTATGAGGTCGGGTATATTCAGGAAAGATCAAACAATAAAATTACAGTGATAGGAAATAATAATTCATAGTTAAAGGACACAAATATGCAGTACAGTAGTTCACTACAACAAGCTCACAAGTCACAATATATCTTAGATTATAATTTGATCACTCATATTGATACAAATAACACAAAGCACTTACACAAGAACTAAAGTATTAAGTTACTACGTAGCTCACAATCATATTATTTGACCATCTATAAAAAAATATGATCATCATTATAGTTCGACATGCTATGCATATGCTACAAATTATATATTAAATGAGCTTGTCTATAATTGCGGGTACCCAAGGGTAAATTTGATACCACGTCTTTGCGGTTAACCAACCGTAATGTACCCATGGGTGAATTTTCATGCCCTTGCCCACACCCATTAGGTAAGATACCCGTGGGTACCCGCTCCCACGAGTAAGATTGCCATCCCTAACTACAGCCTTTAGCCGATGCTTTTCCTAGATGCTAAAGGTTCAGAAGGTGACAACGTTGGGCATTGTTTTGGAGTCGATGTCAGACATGGATGGAAGGAGCCTAGTATAATCTAAAACCTCATCAAGCTCTCTTGGACAAGCAATTTAGTTTGCAACACCTCCAACCAGAGAGAAAAATGGATTCTAATGTGTGGTATGGAGATACCACACCCTGCAGAATCTCTATGTTACAACTGAAGAAGTCTATGAGTTTGAATATAGTGGAGTGTGCTAACTTAGTGCATAAGAACCAAGGAGTGTTCAGGAGGCTCTAGCTGAACAATGTTGGCGTCATGCTTTGAAAATTGAGATGGAGTCGATTTCAGTCCAACCAAACCTAGGAGCTATTAGTGTTGCCTGCTGGTCACCATGCTTTTGGCTTAAAGTGGGTCTTCAAGGTTCAAAAAGATCCAAAATGGAATGTGATCAAGCACAAGGCAAAGTTGGTGGCAACAGGCTATGCTTAGCGTGATGGAGTGTATTTTGAAGAAGTGTTTGCTTCAACAGCTCGCATTGAGATTGTAAGGTTGTTGCTAGCAATGGAAGCAAGCAATGAGTGCAAGGTGCATCACATGGAGGTCAAATTTGCATTTCTAAATGGAGACTTGGTTCTGGAGGTCTAGGTACCACATTGTGTGCTTGCAAGAATCTAAATTATCCTCTCTAGACTCACATTTCAGCCTACTTGGGTGGCAACCGTTTGTGTAGCTTTGCATTCAAACCAGCTACGGTCATCCACGGAACCCGTGGTGGAGTTATAGTTTCTATGGAATGATGACTACATCAATTGTACAAGCTGTGTTTTGAGAGAGTTCCACATTTTAGTAGATGTCACTATTGGAGACTGCTCAACTAGCTTCCGCCTAACTGTCGTTTATGGCCCAACAAGACATCATGCAAGACAAAGATTCGTACAAGAATTAAAGGAATAACATATGCTGGCTCATCCTCAATGATTTTAAGCTAATTCACAAAGCCTCTAATAAGAACAATAGGAAGCTAAACCACCACTTAATGAGCCAATTCTGTAAGACATTGAATCAGTGTGAGCTCACTGAGAGTCATCTTCAAAATCGCAAATTCACTTGGCGCAACAAGAGTCGGGACCCTAGCTTGGTCAAGCTTGATAGAGTCATTTCCAATGTAGAGTGGGACTCTACTTTTAGCTCGCATGTTCTCCACACACTATCAACCTCCATCTCAGACGACACACCACTCATGTCCAACCAAAGTGGACCTCGTTGGCAAGAACCTTCCGCTCATGGTGGTTTTGAAGGCATGGAGCAAACCTATGGATCACCATGAACCCTTCAATGTTCTCTACCAGAAACTTCTGGCAACCTCACGAAGGCTAAGAACATGAAGCAAGGACCTAGTCTCAAATGCAAAAATGATGCTACACATGCCCCTCGAAGTGATATTTCGCTTGGATGTTGCCCCAAAGAGTAGAAGACTATGCCCGACTCAATTTATTCTTAGAGCCAAACTCAAAATTGAGCGCTAGGCTTGTGGTCTTTGATAGAGCAAGAGCCACACAGGCCTGCATCTCATATATCAAACAAGGAGATAAAAACTCATAATTTTTCCATAGAAAATTAATTAAAGGAGAAGAAAATAACACGCCCAAAAGGTTGACGAAGGGGATAGGCTAGGTTGTTTCCCTTGAAGAAAAGTCGGTGGTGCTATAGGATCATTTTCAGAATCTCATGAGTCGGCCTCCATAGTGACAAACTAAATTTGGCAAACTGTTGGGTCTAAGCAGCAACGTTCAAAAATCTATCGTTATCCCTATCCATTGCGAGAGAGTGAATCTTGATTACTCCATGCAACAGTAATCAAATACAACATTGCTGGATAGGGATAACGTTGAATATAGTAGAATAGCACTTGGATAAGAGATTTAGACCTTTTCCATGCAGACTTCTCAGAACAACATTTTTGTCAGAATTTGTCTAACTTTGGAGCTTCCTAAATCAAATACAGCTTGCCCAGGCATTTGGCTCAGCCGGCTCCTTACCATGACCGAAGCGCACATAGCGAGGTGAGGAGGCGACGGCGTCGGCAAATTTCGGCCAGGCGCCGCGAGCACCAGCGCGGAGGAGATAGCGCTGGCCGGGTGTGGTTTTCGAGCTGGAAGGAGGCAATAACAGAGCCAGGCCCAGGCATGGCCTTACGAGACGAGGCGACGGCTAGGCTAAACACGACGGCGGTGGGAAAGAAAAGGTAGTGTTTTCAAAATGAGGAAGGTCTTACCTCTCGATTCCTTTCTGGCTTCTGCGATGGATCTCCGCTGCGCGTCTGCCCCTCAGCTGCTCCGATCCTGTCTGCGACGGCCGGATCGCTCCTCCTCCTCCGCTTTGGCGGCGGCTGCTCCGGTCCTGTCTAACTGCGAGGAGAAAGGTGACATTTTTATCAATGGGAGGGAAGAACTCCCGCAGCGAAGATGGCCCGCAAGGGGAAAAGCTGACAAGAGATGGTCCTCGCCTTACTCCTCCGCCGCGGGCGGCGGCCTGTTCCTCCTTGGCGGCGGCGGCCGCTCGTGTTTCTTGGTGGTGTTTAGGAGCGACGGTGCTGACCGGGAAGAAATTGTGTGCTACAGTACCTCGTTGCTCGCTGGGAGCTGCGCTTTGAGTTTAGTGGGAGGTGACGCAAGAGTGGGCCGTCCCTCGCCGCGCTCTGTGTTGGTATGCCTTGGAGGTTGGACCGGCACGAGGGAGTCAGACTGTAAGCGCTCAACACTTGACGAGACGCGAGCACGGGATTTCAGGGGAACGGGGCAGGAGCTCATTTCAAATGCCGTCCATTCTAGGCCTCTGTAAGCGCTCAACACTTGACGAGACGCGAGCACGGGATTTCAGGGGAACGGTGCAGGAGCTCATTTCAAATGCCGTCCATTCTAGGCCTCGTGTAGACTGTAACTTTTTACAATTCTGACATTGCAGTATTTTCGTTTATATTTAATAATTAATGTTTAATCATAAACTATCTAGCTTTAAAAGAATCGTTTAGTGATTTATAACTAAATTATGTAATTAATTATTTTTTTATCTATATTTACTTCTCCATATATGTACGTAAAGATTAATGTGATGAAGAGAAAGTGAAAAAATTTAGAACTATTTAAACTGCTCAGTTCGGTTGGAATGGATGGGGTACCAAGGCACGGCAGCAGCTTAGTGTCTGATTGTTTCAACAGTTTCGAACATAAACACAGACGATCCTTCCTATATTTTTAGGCCGTGTTTAGATTGGGGTTAAAAAGTGAGAAGTTAGAATTCTGGACACTGTAGCACTTTCGTTTGTATTTGACAAATATTGTCCAATCATGGACTAACTAGGCTCAAAAGATT
>JAKNSH010259699.1:0-11666 GCA_027790015.1 Cymbopogon flexuosus
CATTTATCAAATATTGATAGACGCGTGTATTCAGGGTTAAATATCAAAATTTCTCATGTCATTTCTTCTCGTTGTTCTTCTAGTCTTTCATATTTTCTATGTTTTTTTTTTTACACACATGATGCACTCAACTATAAACACTTTGGTCTCTAATTCGTGTTCCAAACTAGGTACTCCGCCACACACACACATTATAAATTATTTTAGTTTTCTTATAAGTAGATTTCTCAAAGTCTAACCAATTTAAGACAATGTCATATATGGTTCTAAATAAAGGGAATGTATCCAGTGAAAACCAACGTCTCACAACTTATCCAGACATTCATCTCTACTCTAAATCTCTAAAATCCAACGGCTAGCGTCGTTGCCTGGTCTAGACAACTTTTGTGAGCTCCAGACCAAACAGTCGTCCCCAACAATGACGGAGCCAGCGGCCGGTCAAGGCGGGCTTCAGCCCGGCCTAAAGATTCGGAGTACGTAGCGTCCCTCCTAAGCCCCACCTTGATATTTTGTGATTAGGAAGGGCTGAGAATTATTAGAGATAAAAAGAATATTTATTGTTTATTGGGCCAATAGAGATAGAGCATCACACTAAAAAGGCCGAATTAAGCTCAATCCTGAAAATTGGAAACAAAACAGCAACGATGGGATGCTGATGTATAGCTTTTGTCTTTTAACATGGCTCCAGCTGCAGTTGACTACGCTACGCACAAAGCAATATAATGCTAGTACAAACACAGTACAAGTGCAACCAGTGTAGTAATGTATGTGATTAATGAAAAAAAAGAGAGTTGTTTATTTGGCCCCGTAAAAACACTGGTTACTTATTTGGCATTTTTTTAAGTTGTGTATGGCCTCAAAACCAAAGTTTTTTACTTATTTGGCCTTCTGTTACATCTGAGCACTTAACGGTGTCAAGTGTTATGTAAAAAGACCGTTTTATCCCTGGCCGGAAAACATAGAAAAAAGATTCGATCGAACCTCGTCGACCCGAGCTCAAGCCGGCAGAGCTCACCGCGCCCCCCACGCCCGTGGTACTCGCCCGGCTCCATCGCAAGTGATCGCCCGCCAAAGAGTGGCCTAGGAGCTCGTCTGTGCCGATACACGCGCTTGCCGGAGCCGATGCGGTCGCCCGCGCCTCCATGCCCTGGCCGCCCGGGGCCCCTTTCCCTGGTTGCTGGGCGCACTGGCCGCTTCCCCTAGCCCGCTTTTTCGATATGAATGAACTTATTTCATGACGTATTTTGCGAATTTCGTTATTGGTCGACATTTTCAATATAAGATTGATTCAAGCTACTTTATATATGTCTACTGTAAGAAACTAGTAGAGATAAATCGTCGTAGACATTTTCAGCCCGCTCTAAATTTTTTCCCGGGCTTCGTCGCTGGTCCCCAGTAGTACGCAATAGCTTACACAAAAGACTAATTTTTTCCCTATTGAAAAGAGACCGATACATTTGGCGTATTGACGTACATGTCTATGTACACAGCACGGGCGTAAGTCTCGATCACAAGTGTCAAGTACTCAAGTCCGTATTCTAGACACGCAAAATAAACGAGGCCACTTGGTCGTTGAATCAATATATCAGTACGTCAAAAGAAGAAGAAAAAAACATCCCGACAAGCTAGTAGCGCCCAGCCGCCCACACATTCACTTGTTGTGGGTCAAAAAGAAATGAAGGCTATACGTGTAGGCGTGCTTGCGTCGTCCTATCTTGTACATGGGCAACGTCATCAGGAGAACATTTCAACTACGCGTCTACATATAATCTCACTACTACTCTGTCCTGTGTGCGGCATTTCAGGAAAATAAAAGGCGCACATTTTTTTTTAAACGAAGATACGAGAACGAGATTATGCCAAGTCTAGATGCGAAAGGGCCGAAATAAGCTGACTAGAACAAGTAAACAAGTTGTTGTGCAGTGAGATGTTTTTGTCAGTAAATAGCCGGAATCGTAAATAATTTACGTTTGGGATGGGGTGCCCAGTGAGGTATTTCTGTTCTTGTTTTTGTTGTATTGCTAGCGGCGTGTAGCTGTGTGTGAATTCATCTATCTCGAATGTAAATCCAAAGGTTTCATTCGAGTCTTTGTTCCTTTTTTTAATATAATTTTAGTGGGGCTCTCTAATCAGTCGCATAGCTTTTTTAGACGATGGATAAAAATATCCGGTCTCTACACTAATTGGTGTACACAGCTTATTATTACAAAGAGTATATCACAAAGCGATAAGCCAACGTCTTTAAACAAAGACTAGGAAATTAGAGCAAACGAAAATGCTGCTTCCACCCCTATTTGAGATCTCTAAGGCAATCATCTCTAATCTCTTGCTTATCAGGGAGAGGCTGTCCTTGGCTTGTTCGTCATGCTGCAACTGGGTCCAGAAGCGCAGCCAAGATGTTCCTTAGAAGATAACCTGCATCATAGAGTTAGTTTTTAATTTGTTAAAAATTACATCATTACGGCATCTCCAGATGGCCCAGCATAGGGCAGCTACCCTAACCTAGATTAGGCCCTTGGTCTTTTTATCGTGACCGTTAAGTCAAGTGCTGAACATGTGTTTAATTGATCTTGGTTGGGGTAGATTAGTAGTATAGAAGATAATCCTCTAAATCATCTTTACAAAAAAGCAGTCTAAGAATAGGTGTTGGAATCAGTCGCATAGCCAAACGTATGTAATGAATTCATATCAATCTCAATACTGTATCTGTTGGCGCCAGCTAGCGCCCATGAGCCCAATACATAGAAGACGCGTAGGATCACAGGAGTCGAGTTACTGTCCATAGATGTGAGTGCAAAATGTTGTATGCACGTATTCTAAGTTGAGTTCTCGCAACATAAAAAATCTTAGTTGAGGAAATGTCGATTAGCATAGTTTGCCGTCCTAGATAGGCTGGTGGAACAAAAACTTATGTTTCATCATACCACAATTTCATAGAATTCAATAAGCTAATTTCAAGTTGTAAACATTGTTGGTTTATTTTTTCCTCATAAAAAGTGATAAAATAGAGAAGTTTAACTTACGATCCATAGGGTATATGTTAGAACGAGAGATATCTAGGATATATATTACGATCCATAAGAAGAGACAATTGAATGATTACTAAATGTCTCATATTAAGAAATTCAACCATTATTTTTCCCTTTGCTTCACGGGTTAGATCAGAAGCACGGGCAATGTCAAATCACCGCCATCAATCAAACAAACAAAACACAATATAATAGTAGAGTGATATATTACGAATATCTGTATCCATTGCCTTGACACAGACCAATCACAAGATTCATCAGGGCCTGCAACACTGAATGTCATAGTGGATCTAGAACATGCATTGAGGCTTCTTCTTCTTCTTCTTCTTCTTCTTCTTCTTCTTCAACAAGTAAACAATATCAAAATCGACAAGCATCCCCACCCCCATCTCCTATGTCATCCATACAAGTTTGTTTTGGTGCCACATATAAATTCCAGAGCAAGCAAATCAAACAAGGATTCAATCAATCAAGCATTTCATCATTCAACATTCTAGCCTAGATGCATATGGTGGATTTTGATGCAAAGGATTTTGGAAAATAGGTTTTTGGTTGAGCGGAAAATAAACTAGTTAGGTTTTAAGTTGTTAATTTTAAAAGTTCAAATTTTTAGTGATTTTTAATATGATGCAAAAACACAGCCATTACACGTTGGCTCCGAAACGACTCAGAATTTAAAACGAATATTTTCTTATTAATCCAAAGCTAATGGAACTAACTTGAGATATAAATAAATAAATGAATAAGAATTTAATCACGGATTGACTAACTAAAGTCTCACTATAAATATAATAGAAACACGAAATAAAGATCATGACAAATCATCTTGGTATCCAAGAAGCCTACAATAAAAATCTGGTGCCAATCCGAACTCGTTTAGATAGTAAACGCACTAGCCTGCAATTGGTACCGTTAATAGAATTTCTCTTTTTAATAGAATTGAATCTAGTCACCCAAATACAAAACCGAGGTCATGAAAATTCACAAGATAATATCTAGTTCCAACCATTAAAATGTCAGCCTATTCGGACCTCTGGTTTAGCCTGAAAAATTTCAGTTCAGGTAACGAGGATGAAATGATCCAAATATGGCTAACCGAATTAGCTGTCCCCGGATGAAATAAGACCGGTAACCACGTGGCCAAGTGAGCCTCCCAAGTCCTCCTCCCTTGATTGCGTCCACCGGTCCACCCCGGTTGAATCTCCCTTGGATCGGCCTCGCTAAGTTCCATTTTCCCTCAGCTCCTAAGTCACTAGCTCAAGTATGAGTTAGCTCAAGCAAGACGGCAAGTTGCAACCCTAGAGTGATTATCGATCAAGTATGGCAAGCATGAAGATTCTCAAGCTCAAGATAGTAAATTTGTATTTCTTTTTATTCTTAAGTCATATGAACGCCGTACTATCAAGAGGGATGCAATGTTGCTAATTGACAAAATCAAAAGTGCTCTTAGTGAACCCAGTGAGATTGACCTTGAGAGAATTGTCATTAGTTTTCTAACAACCCTTGAGAGATTTTGAGTATCTAGGTAAACCCTTGGTGAGCCTAGTATGCAGAGTGGGATGTTAGCGGGCAAGAGTCAGCAGGGTCGGTCTCACCAACCCTGGGGTCGGTTTGATCAACCCTATAGTCTAATGGCTAGTTGCTGGCAGGGTCGGTCTCACCGACCCAGGCCTAGTGCCCCAACGGCTAGTTTTTAGGCAAGTAGGTATTTATACCCCTTGAGCAACCCATGTGGGTGGTGCTGTTTTTATAGCTTCAGAATTGTTCCTTGTCCATCCTAGGCCAAGTCTAAGACCATAGAAGCTCTCCCCAACCCCTCTTTGTGAGGTTGAGTGATTCAAGCAAGACTCAAGTGTTGGGTTGGAGAGAGAAGTGTTGTGAGAGCATCTGAGAGCACAAGAGTGATTGGAAGAGCCAATTCATAGCTTGAGCACTTGTGATTCCTCAAGAAGCGCTTTGCATTTGTTACTCTCAGAGGTGAAGCCTCCTAGATGGCTACGCGTTGCCAGCTAGCTCTCAACCTTTGTGGTGAGCAGCAGAAAGTTTGTAAGGGCTGTAATCTTGCCTCTCTTGATGGGAAAAAGGATCAACTAGTGGAATCGAGGAAAGTGGTTGAAAGAGACCCGATGTGTTAGAGTGGAGTTGAAAGACTCATCCTCCAATAGCCCCCCTCAACAGCAACGTAAGATTCACTTGGGTGAATCTGAACTTCGAGAAAAGAAATCTTCGTGTCTCCTTGTGGTCTGTCTCTAGTTTGTTAGTTTTAGCAAGTTTTGTGCTTCCGCTTGATCTACATGGGTGTATTTGTCTTGCGTATTTTTGCTAGCAGGAAATATTCTATACAAGACCTTGTCCAAGTAGCACAAGTTCTAGAAGGTGTTAACGGGACTAAAAGGCATTTGGAGTGATGTTTAGTTGCCAAGGTTGGTCTGGCCGACTAGGCAAGATAGTCTGACCGAACCAAACTGCCTAGCAGCACCCTCTGTCGGTCTGACTGACTCAGGAGGGCGGTCTGACCATCCAGATCTTAGACAGAACGGCTATCTGAAGAATTTTTTTAAATCCCCCTATTCCCCCCCCCCCCCCTCTAGGCAACATATCGGTCCTTTCATATCCAAGCCAGCGAAGATCCGAGTTCAATGCGGCAAAGATAGCCGCACGTCCCAAGCGCCGCCTCACCGCACATAGTGAAAGGACCTTGATGTCACCTAGGAGGCCTAGAGGGGCGTGAATAGGCCTACAAAAATTTAGCTCATACAAAACTCAACACAATCTCCTTTGAGGCCTACACTCACTCCCTGTGGTCGTGAGTTAAATACATCTCAAACTTTGGAAAGCAGTACTTGAGATACTCAGTGATGATCCTACAAAATCTCAGCTCAAGACTTTGATCAAATTGGTAGTGCGGCACTACCGCACCTGCGAAAATAACTCAGTTGAAACTGAAACTTTACATGTATAAACTATATACCATGAGATGATTATTCCTGCAATATGAGGGTTAGATACAGCTCGAAGACTGTATACCACAGAATACTCCCAAATGTAAAGATTGAGCTCTCAAACCCTAATATCAAGTAGACAAGAACATGAACCAGCAAGTATATAAAATGAAGCACGCAAGACACAAGAATTTATCCTGTGGTTCAGCTCGCCACCAAGGCTTGCCTTTGTCCACGTTATTGAGGTATCCACAAAAGGATTGAGCTCGCCACCAAGGCTTGCTCTTCCCTCGTTCTCAAGTCAAGAGAATGAACTCTTGAGATGAGGGGTGAGTTTCTTTACTGCAGGAGATGGTTACAAACCTCCCTAGGCTGCCACACGAAGTTGGCAAGCTCTAGGGCGATGCCTAGCAGGCTAGAAGCAAGCTTCAAGAGTAACAAACCCTAGAACCGCCGGCCAAACGTGAACCAAATGCCCTTAGACTTTGGGAATCAGTGGATCTGCTCTCCAATCAAGTGTTGCTGTCTTTTCTCTCAAGTTTTGATGGTGGGAATCAAGGATTTGCTCGAGGATTAAAGGAGCAACAATGGAGGAGAGAGAGGTGAGCCTTTGGTCGGGTTCAGGACGAACTGAACGTTGGGGAAGAAGAGTTGACTGTTATGGGCCGGCCCAGGTGGGTATAAAAACCCCCGAGCCCAACGGTCACTTTAAGGTGCGGCACTTCCGCCCTTAGTGCGGCACTGCCCCACCTCTCAAAACAACTCGGATGAAGATATGCTTTGGTGGCTGTTTTGGTGATGGTATGAGAATGTGTTTTCCAAAATATGAGCATTTGGTTCAACAATTGACCGACTGTCCTCGAGTCCCCCTTAACAGTACAGCTTTTCCTAAACTCAAATTCAAAACATAAAGGAATGTAAATGTCTTTGGGTTGGTTGCCACTTCATATGGTAATTGGGGTCTGTGCCATCGAATATGTTTTTCTCATTCTCATTATACCTTGATCATGTGACTTGAGCCATATCCATATATATGAGTTCATCTTCATGGCTTCAAGTCACTTTCCACTGATGATTTGATCTTCAACACAATATGACTTCTCATAGCTTGATTGGTTCCTCAATTAAATGCAAGTACTATATTCTTCACCTTAGCCAATGTACCTCGGTCCAAGCTATACCTGAGCATTTTGCGGGCCGGGCCGAAAAAATTTCTGTTTATTTCGGGCCAAAAAATTCCTGCCCATGAACGTCCCACGGGCCAACTCGGGCCTCATTTTTCGGGCCGGGCTCGGGCCGGGCGGGCTGCCCGCACAATTTTAGTGTAAAATAGATAAAAACAGCGGGCCGGATCGGGTTCGGGTCTAATTTTTTTCACCGGGCTTCAAAATCTCTGCCCAGGCCCTGTCCATTAAGGTTTGTGGGCGGGCCAAAACCCGTCGGGCTCAGGCCGGGTCGGGTCGGGCTAAATTTGCTCAGGTATAGTCCAAGCCCTTGCTTATCCTTCACCTCCGCTTAGTACCTCGAAGCCCTTTCCTTGCTATCTTCACTTTATCAAGCCATACTCAAGTCACAACATATTAAGCACAACAACATATTAAGCACCCATTGTGAGGGGAGGGGATGGGAGGGGCGCGGCGTGTGGGAGGGCAGCGCGGGGGCAGCTGCTGGCCTAGTATATTTTCCCTCTTACAAAATGTTTCACTAAAACTGCCAGAAGCTAAACTTGATGCCCAAAGGCAGCTACTATGTCAATTAATGTCACACCTTTGTTCTAAATTCCTCCGGCTATATGCACAGATACAACTATGCCTACAAGAATAAATTCCAGTTATGATGAATACAACAAAAAGTTATGTGCTGTGTATCACCCTTAGTCTTGTGCACTTTACAACATCTACAATGTCTTTAGTCCTATTTATATATATATATATTGGCTCACTCAAACCAACGTAACAAAAAAAAGTAGACTACTATCTAGGCGTTGTGATAGATATGGTCATATCATCAAAATTGCATGACTTGCTAGTAGTCGATGATGCCTCTTGATGGCTCACCCTTAGATTGAAATATGCCGGGCGTTTAGGTTCACATAGCTTCATAGTCTCACTGTTTAGCATTGCAACAACATCTAACATGGTCGGTCGATCAGCTGCATTCTCTTGTACACACAGAAGTGCTATGATCACGCACCTCGTAATCTCTGCTGGATGACTCTGTGGTATCAATAATGATGCATCAATAAGATCTGTCCACCTTTCCTCTTCCCATAATTGCCACGCCTGTTTGAAATTCCCTGAGATGAGGACATGCAATAAACAACATGGTTTAAATGCTACACTGGGTAACTTACGTATCCAAGAAGATTGATGAAATCTCCATATTGATTAGTACTAGAATTCCTTTTTCCGCTAAGAATCTCTATCATTAAAACGCCAAAGCTGAATACATCTGATTTGACAGAAAAGAGACCTTCAGAAGCATACTCAGGAGCCATGTAGCCACTGAAATGAAATATATTATATGCCAAGTTAATATGCATCCTGTTCAATTGTCTAATAGTACAAATTTCTATAAGGGGATTAACTTATATGAAACTTACTATGTACCGACCACTCTTGTTGTAGTGCTCCCTTCAGTGTCATTTATGCCAAATATTTTTGCTAGTCCAAAATCTGAAATTTTAGGATTCATTTCACTGTCCAATAGAATGTTGCTTGGTTTAAGATCTCGATGTATGACACGCATACGAGAGTGCTTATGTAAGTAAAGAAGTCCTTCTGCTATTCCTTCAATTATTGCAAGACGCCTGTTCCAATCCAGTAAAGCTTTTCTACCTTCATCTGTACATCAACTAAGTGTTAGTATGACAGAGACAAAGCGTCCCAAGAAAGAATAACCTTCCCTGCAACTATCAAAGGTGTGCAACTATAGTATGCTGATATATTCTCAATCATTTTCATGACGCGTCATTACGATAAACAATATCTGTGAATCTGGAAATACAAGTGCCTACCGAAGATGAAGAAATCCAAGCTTTTGTTTGGTAAGTATTCATAGACCAGTATTTTCTCCTCTTCTTGAGAGCAACATCCCAAGAGCCTAACCAAGTTCCTATGTTGAAGTTTTGCTATGAGCTGAACTTCATTTTTGAACTCTATGAAACCTTGTCCCGAGTGCGAAGCGAGTCTCTTGACTGCTACCTCTGTTCCATCAGTAAACTGGCCCTGGAATTCAAAAGTTCATTGTTGACGATATTTGAAGGTATCATTCAAAAGCTAATTAATTAACTCACATTTGAATGTATCATGTAGAAAACTAATTTAGCCTGTTATGGATAAGTCATCCTATCTAACGGTCATTATTGTTGTCTGTACCATGTGCAATGCTTGTAGCTAGCCTCAGTGCCATATATATAGTCAGCTGAGCTAACTTTGAAGGGTGTGGTGTACACCTAGCCCACCTACGATCAACTCTTTGTCGAGATGAATTTGGTTGTCTATAACATATATATTGCACCAAGTTTTAGTATCTTAAGAATATTTCTTAAGAATATTTCTGATGTAAATTTTGACAGACATATATAGAGCCTTTTGTACCTTATATACGGGGCCAAATCCACCTTCTCCAAGTTTGTTTTCTTCTGAGAAGTCACCTGTAGCATTCAATATCTGATGAAGGTCGAAAACTGAAAACTCAGAGAGCTCTGCTTCCATCTCCCATACTAGTTCATCTCCTCGCGACTTGTGCATATACTTTTCACATAATCTCGATTTTCCTAAAAAATTGAGAAATACCATCTATTTACCCACAACTCCTTTGGTGACTAATGTATGCTTGATAAGAATTTCAGTAACTAATTTACCTACATACCTTTCGTGTGCCTTCTTTGGAGTCGGCGACGGTTTACGATGAAGCAGAAAGCAAGCAAAACTATTACAGGAGCAACTACCGATACAGCAATTACCCATGGTCTGCTCCGAGTCCCAGGTCCTATATACAGTTAAATACGCATGAATGAATCGTATTGGTAATATAAGGAATTGATATAAGGAACATATTTGTTGTCATAGAAACATTGATCTGAAGCATTAATGAAAGAGAACTTGCATTTTATTTTGTGTTTATCGTATAATGTTACTTAAATCAGAAAACTACTTACAATAAAATAAAGAAAATACTAATTGGTAGATATTGAAACCTAAATTCTTTCGATGTTGATTCCTACATCATATAGTTTTTTAGATGATATATACTCCCCCTATCCCTAAATAAACCACATCCTAGTTTCGCCCAAAGTCAAACTTAAAGTTTGATTAAACATCTTTCAATTAATACTAGGATATTATTAAACAACTAGGATTAAAAAAATTGATCAGAAAGTCAAACTTAAAGTTTGATTAGAAAGTTGATCAGATTAAAAAAAAATTGACTTGGGACAAAACTAGGATGTCGATTATTTTAGCACAGAGAAAGTATATAATCTTTATATAATACTAGGATATTATTAAACAACCACTTAATGTTTGACCGCAAACTATAGTTACTGTAGCAGGGAAAGTGGCTGAAACATATATCTAGACAAAGGGGAAAAGGGTATATAAGAGCATCTCCAAGGGCTGCCTAAAAATTTGATCCCCAAAATAGCTTATTTGGAGCTCCTTCAAAAAATTGTTTCCAAAAACCCATGCCCTCACCCAACGGAATCCCTAAAAATTGTTTTCAAATACCCATGCTCTAGTGGGGTTTTATGCCCACACGAACTGGTTTTCAAAAATCTGAACTTAAAATTTGTAAAAATATCCATATTGGATGTCAAAATGTGCGTAAAAAGTGTTAGCTTGGGTCCAATTCGTCTAATGGATCCATATTGATGAATACCGTTTGCGAGTTGGATGTCTAATTATAACCATAAAATGAAAAAGTAGAACTCACGCATGCATGGATGTGTCAGGTTAGCCATTTTCTTCTTTTCCAGATCATGCGAGTTGCTTTAAGATTTGAGTAGTAGACACATGGTGTGCATGAAGTGGGGTCTCTTGGATCTACGAAAGACCCGGGTCTCTCATAATTTGCTCCCGGACGCGCACCTCGATGACTCGCGCGCCGGCGGCGAGCTGCTCCTCGACGGACAGCAACTGGCACTGCGAAGGGGCGACACACAGGGAGGCGTCGGCGGCCGGATGGGGCGGCGGCGGCCCGTGGCCGCGCGCGGCATACAGAGGGGCGGTGGTGCGCGGCAAGGCCGGAGAGGCAGTGGTGGCTGCGAGCGCGGCGGCGGCGCGTGGACCGTGCTGGTGACAAGCGCGGGGCGGCGGAGGTGCACGACGGGAGGGGAAAGGGCACCATGTCGCTGTTTAAGGGGGAGCGGCGGTAGTGCGTGGCTCTGAAGAAGGGGGCGGGGGCGACGGACGGCGCCAGGGGGAAGGAGAGCGACGGCGGCGGTGACCGGCCGGAGGCAACAAGTAGCGCGGGGGAATGAAATTTTTTTGGCGCGAGTCGAGGCGTGCGTATGCGGGAGGAAATAGGGAATTGACGGATTGCCCCAAGAACGAGGGGGTGGTGGAGGTAGGATTGGGACGAAGGATTTTTAGGAAGTGTTTTTGGGCTGGGTTGGACGGTTAATTTTAATCTAAAAAAAATTAAAATTATTACTGATTGGGAGATGCTCTAAGGTCCGGAAACATTGGATTCA
>JAKNSH010259811.1:0-27147 GCA_027790015.1 Cymbopogon flexuosus
GTTCAGGGATTCAATGGTACCTGTCGCATGATAGGGTCTGTAAGAATGTTCTGGATCTCTGGGTCTTGCATAGCTTTGTTCTGCACAAACAGTATGAAGAATAGTTAACTGAATTTGAACTTTTTGAAGCTGCAAATACCAAACAGAAGCATACTCCAATATGGTTACCTGTCTTTCTTGCAATTCGTCCTGACTTATTTCACCTCTGTTGGCCTTGTTGATCTGTTCAATACACCTGCAAATGTCACAAAAAAAAAAAGGTTAGCATGCTGCTTATGCAATACACACTGAGCAATCAGATTACTGGTACGCATAAGCTTTAGTACCTCCTAACACCATCAAGGAGTTCCTGGTTATTCGGGTCATGCTTCAAGCCAGCCTGGTAGGTTTCCATGGCCTTGTCATATTCTTTCATGAAGAATTGAATTGCACCTTTTCTTGTATACCCTTTGGTGAAGGTGGGGTCTAGTTCAAGACACTTCTCTGCATCTTTAAGACCTTCCGGCATGGCTCCTAACTTGGTGTAGCAGGCAGCCCTATTGCTGTAAACCTGTAGATAAATAACATTTGAGGTCAATTACAGGCTGCAAGTAACACATGTAAGCTCATACATAAAAACCGATACAAAGTGCAACAACATTAAGCAGCTCAATGATAACGACAGAAAGAGAGAAAGATATCAATTAATAAATATATTTTGGATTAAATTATTACATAGATCAGGTATTATTTGCTTAACTCGGAATCAATTAAGTAGCAAAAAAGCACAAGCACACAAGACATCAATAGCAAGCTCCAACAAGTTAGAGCTACCTGCTAGCTACAGCCTAGTCACATCCAACTCAATAAGAGCTAGCTTATAAAAGATAAATTCTCCAAGGATCTAGCTTTTAAATATTGCTCAAAGCTAATGTGGTTCTCAAAGCACATTAGCTTTGAGACTAGTTCCACCCTCCAGCCTCCAGGATAACCAACTTAAGAGACGTGCAAAAGAGACTAGTTCCACCCTCCAGCCTCAACATAGGAAAAATAATAATTATACGAATTCTACGAGCTACCAGAGCTGAGTTGGTATTGTTGGAGGTATGCGCACCATCATTGTTATTCAAAGTAACCTAGGATAACCAGTGCTTTTGGATATTAAGTTTGAATAGGGATGTTGTATGAGTGTGGGTTCTGGATTGGCAAATAAACACCATTTCCCATTCCCTTGTTTGGCACCTACAGCCTACGGGTATGGGTTGGGGAAATGATAAAAGCATCCTATCTTATGTGTTGACTTCCTTCACCACAGGTATTTTGGTTGTTTTACAAATCATAACCAATTCCACCCTCATAATCCAGCCCCCATGGTGGGATAGAAACAATGAGATATATGAGGAGCTCATGTCCCTATCCAAACCAATATCTTTTCCCAAAACCATAATCCAAACACTGGAATAAATCTAACATATCCATCATTTCCCTTCCCACCTCTCATAACCCAGTTGTCAAACACCACCTAATGTTCAACACCACCTAATGTTCAAATTAAGTGCAACACCCTTTTGTGTCTAACCAGTAATCGATAGTGGATGGATTTAGTTGAATCAAGGAGTCAAACCAAAGTTTATCAGGAACTTGGAGTATTGACCATATAGACATAGAGAGAGAAAATATGAATGTCAAACAAACAAGAAAGTGAAAAGAGAGTTGAAGACCAAATGCTGAGTTAAGTAGCGTCAAATAACAGCAAAGAATCCTTTTCAAACCTCCCTTCTAACCTTCTACCCTCCCTTCTCTACCTCTGCAAACCAGGGCACTAGGCGAACCAATTAGCATCAGCATAAAGCCTAGCCTAACCACCACCCCAGGAAAACACAGCCATGACAAGGAAAGGATATGGATAACAGAAAATGAATGCTTTAGTCTTGTTTTTCCTTTTTCAGTAAAGGATATATAGTCTGGACTTGTATAGTTGTATTACACAAACAATCAAGTAATGTAACTAAACATCAATGACCAGGTCTCCCAATATTTGATATGATATACTCTAACAAAGGCAAGCTATATGAAACAGAGGTAGAAGAATTACCCTAGGATCCTTCGGGTTCCTCCTGAGAGCCTCCGTGTAGTGTTTTATTGCTTCTGGGTATTTTTGCTGCTTGAAGAACTCGTTACCTACAAATCATAAGACAAATTACAAAGCTATAGCAGAGACAAACATCACCAACATGTACTAGATATGACATTGTAAAGCTTATACATACCTTTCTCTCTCTCCTCATCTGCTAATTTTGGATCATAGTACTCTTGTTGCTCCAAGTCTTTCTTTGCTCTCTCAGCCTCATTTAACTTTTTAAGAGTGTCTGGGTTCCGATGCTCAGTTAGAGCCTTCTGGAAGGTCTCAATGGCGACATCAAAATCCTTAGAGGACTTAGCAAGTTTGACCAGAGCTGTTCCTTTTCTTGTCAGTGCCCTTGAGATCATCTTGAAATCAGCACGAAGTTCTCTTCCCCTCTCCACAGCCTTATCACAGTCCTTGATGCATTCATCGTACTGCAGGTAAAAGTTATTATTAATACATTACAGCAGCAACTTTGGCTACCTTATCAATGTAAGAAGGCTACTATCTACGAGTATTAAAAAACGACTATAATATTTCAGGCATATGTCACACTTAAATCATGTCAGAGAAGTTGGGTTCAAAGGAAGAATGATGTAATATTGCACTCCTACTCCTAGACTAAGCACTACGCAAGAATACAACTGCTTCTCAACTAAGCACTTTTCTCTGTTAGCATGCTGCGTGACAAATAAGTAATACAAATCCTCATAATGGCTACTCAATAGTATTAACTATCAAGTCACACACCTAATTCCTGTAAATCTCAATTTAGTCTACTACTGATTTGTGCATTGCATAAACCAAATCAAATGAACATCAACAATCAAACAATGTGAGAGCGCACTGGATGAAACCAGCGAACAAATAGAATAGCCTCACCTTTCCCATCTCAATGTAGACTGCAGCTCGGTTAGTCAGATAGGAAATATCCTCGTCGTCAAGTTCCAAGGCTTTGGTGTAATGCTGGATTGCCGTCTCGAAGTCCTTCTTCTTGTAAGCAGCGTTACCTAGCTCCTTTTCTTTCTGAGCAGCAGTTTTCCTCTCCTTGCGCTCCTTTTCCTCATCAGTCAAATCCATCGGCTCTGGCTCGGGCTCCGGCTCCACCTCCCTCGCCTTCGTCTCAGGAGGCGGCGTCTGCTGCTGCTGCTGCGACGGCGGAGGCTGCGGCGGAGTAGACTGCGACGACTCGGACGCCTCGGGTCTCTGGATCTTGACGTTAAGCATGAGGCTGAGCACCTGCATCATGCGGGGATCGGAGAGGTACGTACTGATGCTGCTGGGGTTCCTCTGCACTTCGGCCATCATCTGCATAAAATCGGGCTGGCTAAGGTAGGCGCGCGCGGTGGGGTCTTGCGCGATCTTGCTCCACACCTCGGGGCCCTGGAACATCTGACCGAGGCCGTCGGGGCCGGACGGCCCGCGGCGGGGCGGGGCTGCGGCGGCCTTCTTGGCGTCCTCGAGCCCTGCCTTGAGGCCCTCGTTGGTGGGGTCGAGCGCGAGGCCCTTCTCGTAGGCGGCGACGGCGCTGGCGGCGTCGCCGAGGCCGAGGTGGGCCGCGCCGAGGCGGGAGTAGCCCTTGGCCCAGTCGGGCTTGAGCTCGACCGTCTTCTGCGCGTCGGCGAGCGCGTCGGAGTAGCGGTGGAGCGAGGCGAGCGCCGCCGACCGGTTGGAGTAGAGCACGTGGTTGCCCGGGGCGAGCGCGATGGCGTCCGTGAAGTGCCGCGCCGCCTCCTCGAAGCGGCCGGCCGAGAACGCCGCATTACCCTTGGCCTTCGCCTCGTCGGCCATGGCGCGGGGGGTGTGCTCCGATCGGATCGAGCTCTGGAAGGTTCTGGAAGGCGCGGCGGCGGCTGGTGAGGGAGGGCCGGTAGTAGGGTGCGAGCAGAAAAAGTCTAGGGGTTTGTGGGGATTAAGACGAAAACCTGTTGAGATTTTTATAAAACGGAGCCCCGCTGCCGTTGGATGATTTGGATCCCAGTTCTGAAGAGTTCTCGAAGGTTCCGTAGCCGATCAGGATCAGGGAAGGCAACGGAGGAGAAGACCCGTTGGATCACGGCCTGCCAGGCTGCCACTGTGTGGAGTATTTCCATTTTATTTATTTTATTATTTTATTATTCCGTCTTTTTAGCAACATTATTTATTTTTTCTTATGAATGAATTAGTGTACGCCTATACTGTCGCACATATACATGGGCCGTTTTCCAACTTCTTACAGATGTTTGGGCCGCTAATCAAGCCATTTACTACAGTAAACAGGCTCTGTCAAATTGGTGGGCCGACAAAGTTGGGCTACGGCCGAGACATGATCTCCAGAATCCAGCCCAAACCGGCCACACCACTCCGCTACCCCGGCTGACGTCGAAGCATGGAAGCGGCTGGCCACGGCCGCACAAGCCGACGGAGCCGCCGCACCAGCTCACGCCCACGCGTCCGCGATCCAGGGCGCCGAGCCATGCATGGCGGCATGCGCGCGGCGGCCTACTTCTTCTCTCCACCGGGACCCTGCGCCGCTCCCACGCAGCCACGCTGCATTCCTAGTTTCCTACCCACCCGCCGCTGGACTCTAGTAGCGCCACACGCTAGAGGCGATGATGGCTGCGCGGTGGTGCCTCGTGCTGCTTATCGTGTTGGTGCTGGCTGCGGCCGCGGCCGGCGCGGAGAAGGCGGAGTGGGACCCGGTGATTCGGATGCCTGGGGAGAAGCAGGAGCCTGCAGGGTCGTCGCGCTCGCACGGCGGCGAGGGATTTCAGGGGGAGGGGGGCGAGGATGACGCCGTCGGGACGAGGTGGGCAGTGCTCGTTGCTGGGTCCTCAGGCTATGGCAACTACAGGCACCAGGTGAAATTCGATTGTAAGCGAGAGTAGCATGGTGTTGTACTGTTGTTGTTGCGATATTGCTTCGTCAGGTTATCCATTATCGTGGTTCAGAAAATTATTATTGATGGACCGTGGAGATGCACTTTTGGGTATCAATACTAATCTATAGGATGCTCGGATTCTAACATTTCGAGTCTTGAGTTAATTTATTGGTTGTGGGTCCAGATAAAGTTGAGGGAAGAACTGTTCGGACCAGGGGTTTCCCCGGGTTTAAGGATCAAGTGAGAGTGCAGCTAGTAGCTAGTGACAGTGACAAATTTGAAGTTCTGGGACTTCTTAGGATGCTGTAGTTTTTTCTAAGAGGTCGTTTTCAGTTCAGGGAAGGAAAATGTTTAAGCAACAATATATAGGAACGTGAAGGAATTTGGAATTTCGCACGTTTATATGCAGAGGATAGATTTGTACCAAATTTTGCCACGGTCTAAAGAGTTGCATAAGTTGGCAAGAACTATAGACAACAGTTGAAAGAACAGATAAAACGTCTGTAAAACCACTCTCTTCTCTTAATATAATGAAAGACGTTCTAAGGCGTGTTCGCGAAAGGAAAAGAACTGATAAAATATTTGATGGCGAGTACTTGTACTTTCAGCCAGTAAACTTGAATTATGTTCGAATATCGTCATGTTTATTGGGCAAATCTCCATGTTTATGTTTGCCTTGTTTTGTCTCTTTTTTAGCGGGGAACAGACATCACATATCAGCAAGCAATTATTTTACATGGTGCCTTTGCTTATGGATTGATGTGACTTTGTTTTATTGCAGGCTGATATATGCCATGCATACCAGATACTGCAGAAAGGAGGGATAAAAGAGGAGAACATTGTGGTGTTTATGTATGATGACGTTGCCAATAGTGCACTTAACCCAAGGCGGGGAGTTATAATCAACCACCCACAGGGTGAAGATGTTTATGCTGGTGTTCCGAAGGTACTTCTTAGTGGATTGTCTTTCTATCATTTTTCTCCCAGATGGAGGGAAATGTTGGGATCATTATGAGCTCAAACTTGCCTTTCAACTAGTTTCCACCTATAGATGTATTAACTAGGATTCTACATAGCCCTCTGAATGGGGACAGTGAGAACACCTTAGGACTTGTAAATCACAAGTTGCCTATGATTTTGTTGAATAGGCCGTCAATACTACACATTATAAGTTAAAGTAATTTGAATCCAATGCAGCCATATGCAGATGCTCCATGCATATTCTTATAGAATAAAAATTCTCAATGTTGATGCTCACCCTTAACAAGGCCAGATTTCTGGATAATTCAATTGTCCATACTTTCAGAGTTCCCACTAATGTGAAGTACTTGAGTTACAACATTTGATTCCAACCATGCTCTAAGCATCTTCGAACCTGTTAGCTTTTCGATTAAAATAAGCAAGTTCTTTAGAAGGAGAGCATGGTATAGGATTGTATCCTTTTACTATGTTCTTTTTAAGGTACCTTGCTTTAGCTGGACTTTGTTCTGAAAGTCTATTAGTTAACATAGTTTCTAATTACAGGACTACACTGGGGACCAGGTCACTGCTAAAAACTTCTATGCAGTTCTCTTGGGCAACAAAACAGCAGTCACTGGAGGCAGCAGGAAGGTCATCAATAGCAGACCAGATGACCATATTTTTATCTATTACTCAGATCACGGGGGGCCTGGTGTTCTTGGTATGTGGAAGATGCAAATGCTTCTATGCACTATTAAATAAATTTTGTTTCATATGGATTGACATTTTCTATTTGCAGGTATGCCCAACCTACCATATCTTTATGCTGGTGACTTCATGAAGGTGTTAAGAGAGAAACATGCTTCAAACAGCTATGCCAAAATGGTAAGGTTGTTCTCATTTACTTGTTGATAGGAAACTTGTCCTATCTGAATGGAAACATGTGGACAGGTTATATATATTGAAGCATGCGAAAGTGGCAGTATATTTGAGGGGTTAATGCCAAAAGACCTTAATATTTATGTCACAACTGCATCCAATGCAGAAGAAAGTAGCTGGGGTACATACTGTCCAGGAATGGAACCATCACCTCCTTCCGAGTACATTACCTGCCTCGGTGATCTCTATAGTGTCTCTTGGATGGAAGACAGGTAGAGTTCATATTGTGGATGCTTATTTTGTTGGCAACTTAGTCTTGAATCATACTTCTGTTAATTTGGAAGTGGCCACTTAGTGCTGTGGTTGAATAACCATAATATTACTACCTGACAGTGAGACTCACAATTTAAAGGAGGAAACAATAAAGGAACAATATGAAGTGGTGAGCCTGGACTTGCCTTTCCTAGGCATTTCATTTGACTGTTTATAAACTTTTACTTAATCACAGAATTTTGCACAGGTGAAGGAGCGTACTTCAGACTCAAACAGCTACGGTGCAGGCTCCCATGTCATGGAGTATGGTGACAAGACCTTCAAGGGCGAGAAGCTTTACCTTTATCAAGGTTTTGATCCTTCAAATGCCAATGTCACAAATAAGCTACTTTGGCCAGGCCAACAGGCTGTGGTCAACCAAAGGGATGCGGATATTCTCTTCCTATGGAAGAGGGTAAGTCCCTTATGCTATACCACCACCACTCTATTAGCTTGTCTGTTCCTTTCTGGGATACAAAAATGAACTGATTTATCTACCGCCACAAAACCATTATGTTTGCTCCTTCAAATGGTTTATTCTGCAACCAGTCAGTTTTCCCAGCTGAAGTTGTTTCTTGCTTAGATAATTTGGATAGATTTGGACTATGATGACGTTGTTTTGTACATCTCACTTGCTTTGTAGTACTTATGATCTTCAGTATTTATTTTATGCACATGCTATGTTTGGTACTCCCTCCATTTGGGAATAGATGATGGTCTCAACCAGAGGGTTGTACTGTAAGTAAGCCAAATTTCTTGTATGTATGTCGTAGAAAGTGGAATTTTAGTTTATTAATATCCAATGATCCTCCACCTTGAACCAGGAGGACTAGCAACTTTGTTGAACCTTACATCAGAGCTTACTTGTTGTGTCCTAGCGCTCACACTTCACCCTGCTTGCCGGCAGATTGTGTGGGGGGGTTAAGCGTAAAATACAGCAGGGGAAACCCCCACTGTGAGATTTTATATAAATACCCCACTGTGAGATTTTATACAAATAAATATAAAAAAGGGAGAGAACTGTACAGAGGAATAGGCACAACAAAAATCCACCCAAGAGGCTGAGAGAGCCACTTGGTACACAGAAAACTAGGAAAAGTAGTCTATACAAAGGAGGAGAAAAAAGGCCGTCCTCTGTCAAAATAAAATTGTTTCGTTACTCCATATGTGCAAGGCACCAATGATGATCTCCATGAAGAAGGGATTCTGGTATTGCAGTTTTGACTGAATCATCGTTTTAGTAATCACTTTGTAAGTTCCAGTGCATGTTCAAGTGACGAGTGCCTGTCACCCAGGCCTTGAAAGAACTGAGAGGCTTCCTACAGGACTGCACAGATTGGAGCTAATAATCCGTTTATCTAGACGCAAATAGTGAATGCCAGCTCATAGGAGTAATGGGCTGAGGATTTTAGTTTGTATATGCTAACATCGAAGGCTTTGTTAGCTAGCTTTCTTTGACTTAATGGGGCACTCATGACTTTTGACTGTTGGCCAGCTTCTGCACTTGCTGGTGCTGCCATGTCTGACCCTCATCTGTCATGAGCTCCGCAGCACTACAATAGGCTTTGGAGGAGGTTGCATGCAGTGACTGGTGCGTCTCATGTGTCAGCTTCTTGCGCTCACACAGATGCCACCCACACCCGCTACTGTGGCAAGTAGGACTTAGGTCGTCTATGGGCAAATGTGCAAATGCCTGTTTGGTACATTTTATTTAGGTCATCTGGGAGGATGAGGATTTAACCTTGATAAGGAGAGCATTTGCTCGGGCTCTGTAAACGCCTTGGCTTTTCTTCTTTTGGCTCTTGTGTTCTGTCAAGCAGGGGGAGTCTGTCATGTGCCCCTTTGACACTCCTATAATTAACTCTGTTTGTTTTCTTCTTAATTGAAATCCTGCCATTGCATTCAAAAAGGCGTACAATTCATTTTCTTCGAGGCCACTTACAGCTTTCTTGTTTGGTTTCAGTATGAGCTTTTACATGAGAAATCTGAAGAGAAGCAGGAAGTTCTGAGGGAGATCACTGGAACAGTAAGGCATAGGAAGCATCTGGACAGCAGCATCGATTTTATCGGAAAGCTTCTGTTCGGGATTGAGAAAGGGCCTTCCACTCTTCAAGCCGTTAGACCTCCCGGCCAGCCACTCGTTGATGATTGGGATTGCTTGAAGCAAATGGTTCGTTAGACACTCACTCGATGCATCCTCTTACTTCTTTGAGAGCTAGCTAGGCTGGCATTGTTTGTATTGAGTTGACTCATTCTGGTGAGCCTCCTCAGGTACGGATCTTCGAATCTCATTGCGGATCACTCACTCAGTACGGTATGAAGCATATGAGGGCGTTCGCAAATATATGCAACAGTGGCACGCCTGTCACTTTGATGAAGCAAGCGAGCATGGGTGCTTGTGGCAGCTACAACTCGGCGAGATGGAGCCCGTTGGTTCAGGGCTATAGCGCTTGATCTTCTGAAGATTCTGGGGAGCAATGCTTAGGCCTGCTATGTGAAGTACTGTAAAAGACCTTTGTGCCTCTGTAATGTACGTGCAGTTGTGTATATATTGATCGTATGTTTCTGACTAACGCATATTTCTCCAGGCCAATAGTAGACGAAAGTTTGCTTGCAAGGCTATCCGGTGTAAATTATTTATATCTACTAAAATAAATAATATATATCTACTAAAATAAAAAAATGTAAATTATTTATACCATACAAGTTTGCGATCATTAATTAATTTATATTTGAAAAGCACTTTTATAAAATACGAACTTCATACTTCCTCCATTTCAAATTGTTTGTCATTTTGACAAATTTAGATATAATATAGTTTTTGCTATGCATCTAAATATTCCACTATATCAAATTTACCAAAACGACCTACAGTTTGTAGCCGAGGAAGCTGCACAACGTCCCTGGAGAAAGGGTCCAGAGCGAGAGCGAGCACATGCCGTCAATCTTGTCCTAGAAGAAGAGCCATTTGCCCACGGAGCCATGGCAATGGCGAGCATCGTCATTGTCCGGCACAGGCACGCAGTGAGTTTCACCGGCCGGAAAGCTAACAAAGGTCGTGTCGTGGAGGATCACCCAAGGGAGCGGAGGGGGCAGGGGCTCTCCGCCAGCCGAGCGGCGCGACGCCACCAGTGGCTAGGGAGGGCAGCCGGCTGAGGACGATGCCCGGAAGTTCCGGCTGGAGGTCACGCCAACGCCATGGAGTGGATTCTCTGGACCATGCCGCCATCATGCAAGACCGAGGAGAATCAGGAGATGAATTAAACGAGCCGTGATGGAGACGACGGAGGCGTTGGAGAGCCAAGGGACTGTACATTACCGAAGTAAATTGAAGTCCCATTAAATCATTTCAGATGACTAGCAAAATTGTCCGTACGTTGCAACGGGTGTTAAGTCCGTGATGGCAGAAACACCACCACAATCAATTTCACTATTTTTAGAACTCTTTGAGCTTCCTTCCTTTATTTTGTCATGATTTTTGTTGTTTGTATTTCTAACTATTTTGCACAACAATAAAATTTATAGTCATTGTGGACCAATTAGTAAATCATGTTTGTTTTTCCAAATGAATCCACCGATGCTTTATTGTTCAATTGGCTTTGTGTTTTAGAAGGACAGTGTAGTGGACAATCGAAACTCTCGGGACTTGTTGGATGGTGGTCAATCTCAAATCAATTAGAAAATGAATTGTATTAGGCCAGTTTCAGTGAAGGTTTCATCAGAGTTTTATGACATTAAATATGTTGATGTGGTACTGTATTAATAAAGAGAGATGTGATAAGAGTTTCATAGGAGCAGAGAGAGTTTCATCTCCATAAAACTCTTATGCACTGTTTTGGCCTTAGCATGATGTATCACCAATTACCAATGCCCATAGCTCGGCACGCTGGCAACAATCTAGCTGACACCGCTTAGCTAGACACATTGGCTGCAACTACCATTAGTGCAAGGTGCGTCATCCCCATAAAAATCATGTGCAGATCGTTTGTCTCTTAATAAATGCGTTATTGTCCACGTCCAAGATGTCTCTTAATGTGCGTCAACCAGGTTGAAATCCTATCGATATCTTCATATATCGACTCTGCTGTAATATTAGTACTATATGTGTTGTTAGTGTTCACTGGCACGTTGCGTGGAATTCCTTTAGTAAGATTTGAGCCCTGAATGGATGACATGCGTTTGTCGTCCTCTTCATCTCAGAAATTGCTACAAGCTAGTCGAGCCGTGAGACGAGGCGCGAGCGAGTTGTACAGACGCGTGTTGTGCATGCTGTTAAAAGAAGGGGGTTTTTTTTTTTTTTTTTGAAACGGGCTGTTGCAGAAGGTTGACTGGTTGTGCAGGGAAACTGTTGTCATGTGTAGGAAACTGTCGCGATAAAACCGTTTACCTTCGGACATCTGAGCGCAGGCACCTCCCCATCTATTTTGTTCTCGATGGCTGCATGCGTGCATGCCTACAGAGATTGCAATTAAAAAAAAAAGAACAGAGATCTTCAACTATATTACCTTTTGTTTATATCGTTTTCCTAAGCGGACAAGTACTCGTTTTGCCTAGTAAAATAGGAGTAGGTGCTCAGGTCCATCTAAGAGTGGGCACATGTACATCTTAGTCACATAAACGTACCAAAATGGACTCCGTACCATGCTACACAAAGCTATTCTAATTCATATGAAAAGCAGGTTATTATATATGGATACACGAAAAAACACACCAGAAATTTTGCCTCTTTTATGATTAGGTATAGATAGATAACATAAGTTTGAACAAATCCCCACAAGCTAACAGCAACATATTATAGCATTTTGCAGCCGAGAGCCATGTGGCTAAACATCAAACATAAAGTTTTGGCAGTAACACGATCGGCAATAACAAGTACGGAATAGCAACCCTGATTCCTCCACAAATAAAGCATTCGGCCATTCTCCAAATCGGAACTTATTCTTCCTCCTCAGCCTCCTCGAGCCATTTGACAAACGGTTCCAGAGCTTTCACGAAAGATTGCCTGCCATTATGTTACAATCATTAGGAACTGACAGAAACACCATGCATCCATGCTTAATTGCTACAGCTAATTTATGGGCAGGAGATATGTGTTGTTACCTGCCCTTTGGGTTTGAGCCTTTACTAAACCAAAGGAGGACAGTATCTTCAGCCAGGACATCTTGGTCATACAGTGTTCTTATGATTTCAGGAAACAGCTTCATCAGCTTAGCATCCTCATAGCACTGTGTCTGAACTTTGTACATAAGTTCCAGTTCAAGTCTGCCACTCGTGCAAAAAGCATTCAAAAGCTCAGCCCAAGCTTTCACCTGAGCACAAACAGAAAAAAAAAATGAACACATCTGGATAGAGTAATAGAGATCCCAGAAAATTGCAAAGTTGACTAATTTTACATGACAGCCTGCATCATAGAAAAATGGAAATCTACTATTGCAATCCTCTTGAATTTTCAAATCCTTCTACTTCGAATGTATCAGTTTCTACTGCTAGTGCAGTTTGAGCTCACACTAAAAATACAATGCTCATACAATTGAATGTAAATAAAAGAATGTTATAACACAACCACATTAAACCATATATTAATTTAACTAAGCAAACAGCACAAGTATCTTTGTTAAAATACGATTTTTCAAGTTTCATATAAGACACCATGTTAAATAAAGTTTAAGGTACTTCAAGTAATGTGCGTCAAACAAGAGTTTATTTTAGGTATTCAATGTCCAGCTCTTGGACTTGCAAATAAACAAAAAGTTCAACACAATACCTGCCGAAGTGCTGCATTAGAATTTTGTTGCTGATTCTTCCCAGACCACTGAACAGCCTCCATGAGCACATCCCACAACATGCGAATAACCTCTAAATCAGGAAATTTAGCATCCTTAACTTGCTGTTTGACAGTCTCAATCACTTCAGATATTGCAACCTCATCATTGATCATGGTGGTCAGTGTTGACTTTATCTCCTTAAGTTTAACTTCAAACATCTTCTTTTCATTGTACTCAACAAGGCTAGTCAGACCTTCTTTGCTGAGGACCATGCACAAATAAAAATATTTATCAAAAAGATAAATAAAATTCATAGCTTTACAAAGTTACACATTCAGACATAATGGAACTGAAACCCTCAACACAACAAATTCTATGCTTCAAAATAGAAAATGAGAAAGGATCTTACTTGAAATGCTCAGATAAAGCCTCAGAGGATCTCTTAGCTGATGGGAAGAAGTCCAACAGATTGTCCTCCATTTTTCCTTTCTTCAAAAGTGCAATCAAATCATCCAAACTGTTTTCCTTCAGGTACTCCTTGAAAAACTCAGTGATGAATGAAAGTACTATCCCTTTGGCAACAAGATTATCCTTGAGCAGTGGCTGGAACACTGTCTCAGGAGGGAGCCCTGACAGCTTCTGAGAAAATGCAAGGGCAGTGAATATGGCGAGTTTCTTTCTCTCATTTTCTTCGAAGAACTCCAAGGATTGGAGGAATTTGCGCATAACATTTTCAAGATTCTTTATTAAGAAAGGTCTCCTGCGCAATGTTTTCTGGATATAGAGTACAAAAGGCAAAATTGTTTCACGCTGTGCCTCGCAATCTAACACAGAATAAGGGTGGCGGTCTCCTTCTTCAGGTTTTATAGTGCCAGGCTGAGTGCGCCCTCCAACAAAAACCACCTGTGTATTTTCACCAACATATATCAGTCTAGTGCATGACATCAGGTTCAAAAGTCCTAAAATTACTAGCAGAAATGGTGATGAACAAGAACTTAGATTGTAATTGCAAATCTCTATAAATACCCACATGCACACAAATGGGGAAAAGAACTGTGTCCAACTTCAACTTGGAATAGACAGAGAAAATCTCTAGCCATGACCATACCCAAACCCAAATGGCACCATGTGGAAAGATAATATTATAGAAATCCCTATCCATATTTGGTTAATACATGCACCAAGGTGCAAATCTTGAAGTGCATCTTTACAAAGCCCAAAATAAATGCAAGTGAAATTCCATCTGAAGGTAACAAATGCATAATAACACTAACAAAAAGAACTTGACCCACAGGGTGTAAGATAGCCCCAGCCCCAGTTATTTTGCTAAAAAAGACCTCACGCAGGTCAAGTAAAACCTCAAACCCCTGCCCCACCCATACACAGCGGCACCGTAGCATAGCCCTAGGAGGGGATTTTTTTTTAACCATAGCTAGAAATTCGCTCCAAGGGGAGTTGAACCCAGGACATGAGTGCTACTAGAGCCACCTAACCAACCAAGGTAGAGGATTCACAAATAATAATATTAAAAGCTTGCAACTTACAAGGGGTCAAATAAATTAAAACAATCAATAAAATAACACATTGAGAACGAGTGAGAATTTCAGGGTATGTACTGCTCCACTGGCTGTACCTCGAAAAAGGTGTCACCATAACGTGAGAAGTTGAGGTCTGAGGACTCGATACTTTTGGCGACAAGTTCCTGATACAAAATATTGAGAATGGGAAAAAAATTGCATCAATGAAAGAAGTATAAGAAAAATATCAAACAGTATTGGGTCAGTTTAGTTTCTCAGCTGTTACTCTCATACAAAACACATGTACTAGGAGATGTTTGGCACAGCTCTAGCTCCAATCTCTTCTGGAGCCGATTATTACTAGCTCCAAAATTTTGGAGCTGGGGCCACAGGCAAATCAAGGGTATTTGGTTGAAAAAAAAAATATTCTTTTTTTATTAAGAATATATGCTTAAACCACTTTCCTTTATCCTACAAACTCCAAATCCCGCATGTAGATCTGGAGATGCCCCATGATCCATGAAATATGTTACATGTAACCTAAAAATTTCGACACCAAGCATAATTGATTTATCAAGCTCGATGGGAATCTAACTGCATGTCACATCAAGAATATTACATAGATCTAAATGCATATCTCTCAACTGACAGAAATAACATATCAGATGCAAATGGTACACGCAAAGAAGGCCTAACCAGATCTCCATCATTATCCAGATAAATCTGAACTATTGCATCAGAGAATGATGCAGGGTCCAAAGGAGCTGCAATGTTCCGCTTGCGGGTCTTAATCCGCGTGCCTCTGCAATAATAATTGCAGAAAACAAGGTGAATAACCTGAACATACTGCCATGCAGACTTTGCAAATAAGTTTTACCAATATATATAGTATAAACATAAACATTCTGTGTTATGACCAAGCACAAAAAAAAAAAACTGATAAGTCTAGATCTAGACTTATAATAAGAACCATTTCATGGAAGTATAACAAAGAACAAATAAGCAAGATGCACTACCATGATAAAAGTAATAAATAAAAACAAAGGAAGGTAATATTAACAGCAAGCATTAGTAAGAACCATTGGTAGCAGGAAATGCAAGTATAACAATGACGGACAAATTTCATGCCTGAATAAAGAACCTTGCCAAGTTAAACTGAAAATATTGCAATAGAAGGTAATCTCAACACAGAAAGGACAGTCAACAGAATGCAGCAATTGCTTCTATTGCAGTATATCAATAACCACAATATTATTGTAATATATAAATAGTATAGGCACAACAATTATCTCAAAACGTGCCAAGAAAATTACAAAAGTCACGCCTTTCGACAATACTGCATCCATGCAGGAAATTTAAGGCATCCCATTTCACACATACATGTTAAGGGCATCCCATTTCACATATACATGTTAAAAGTTTCTTTGTATTCCCTCCATTCTAAATTATAAGTCGTTTTAGCTTTTAAGTACACTTTTTTGCTATGTATCTAGACATAATATATCTAGGTGCATAGCAAGATTTATGTACGTAGAATAGCCAACACGACATGTAGTTTGGAACGGAGGTAGTATTTAATTAATAATAAATACATGCCACTCCGGGTTCAACAGTTTGAAAAATAAGTATTCCTAAACAGGGACACTCCGGGTTCAACAGTTTGAAAAAACAAGCATTGCTAAACAGGGACACTCCGGGTTCAACAGTTTGAAAAAAAAAAAAAGCATTGCTAGACAGGGATATCAGTTGGAAAATCACTGAATTATGGGAACATTTGACCAAACAAAAATGATTGTTAACATGTCCAACTAGTTAAAGACCAACATGGAAACTGCAGTTGCATTTCAGTAATCGTATAAGCACAAGAGTCTTACCCAAGAGTGGGCTTCTCCTTCGAGCTGCACAGGAAAAAAGAGGATAAAAGTTAAAACCTGTACCATGGACAGACTAAAAAGAACACTTTGTTTACTACAAATAAATCATGACAGCTATGCTACCGTTATCAAATTCATCAAAAAAAATCGTGCTTAACAGACTTTCTACTTTCATGTACCACACTGAAGAAATTCTATAACATGAAATGGCCACATGATACTCCCAACTAAACATACTCCAGACTCAACATTCCAAATCCTGTGATATTCGAAGGCACCCACTTTGCAAAATTAGAAGATCTAGCACTTTGTCAGATACTCAGATCAATGCATAAAAACAACTAATTGTCCTGCAAAAGGAACCGAAGTTGAACCGAAGTTCACCAGATCAATGAAAAAAAACAAAAACTAATTGTCAGACAAAAGGATCTGAGCTTCGTTAGATCTTATTGCAAAACATCAAGGAACAACACTAATAACAAGACAGCTGGTTCGCCAAGGGCCTCAAACCGCTAACATCAATCCAACATATAATTTACACAAAGCAATACATCACATCATCACCAACCTAGCCGGCTACAATACCCTCAGCTCGATCCAACCAACCCTGACATCGAATCCACTCAAAACACTTGACTTCCAACCACCCAGATCAACCATCATGGACACCATCGAACGGACCGTCATGCCAAATCCACTCAAAAATCCTGAATCCAAAGTCCACCACCAAGTCCACTACCTAAGCTCCGATTCAACCAAAAATCCGGTCCCATCGATCGAGCTGCCGCGACTCAACATGGCAACGAGGAATTCCCCATCGGGGGTTGCCTCCCCATAACCCAGACCCAGTGAACTCTGTCGGGGAGGGTTCTTCCCCTGCCCGGTCCCCGCCCCTGAGCGGGGATAAATTCCCCATCGGGGCTCTGTCCCCGTGTTACAGATGAGGGGAAGATGCATCAAAGGTTCAAAACATATATCAACTTCAAAAGATTTCTCACATGTCCTTGGCTAACAAAACATTGCTAATTCATGTCTCACACAAACAAGAAAAAGCACAAAGAAAATACATGGCACAAATAAACAAAAATACCCATAAGCCACGAATATCTATTGCTAAGCATCTCGTCTGTTTCTAGATCTGAACTATGAAGCATGCGGAGTAGGGCTGCCTACGCTAAATCAAGAACCTGGGGCGGCTGCTTGACATCCGGAGACGGCCGCACGGCGATGCAAGCCGGCAGGAGCGCTTGCTTGAGGATGTGCGGCGGCGGGGGGGACGAGAGAGTGTGGGGCACCGTGGGATCGGCGTTCCGGTGGCGGCGAGCGGCGTTGCGGCGGAGAGCGAGACTGGGGAGAGGGGTCGAGGGGAGCAGATCAGATAGGCTCGACACTTAGGTTTTGCAGATTTTATATGCAGTGCGTATATGTGGGCTAGATGGGCCATGACGGGCCGAGCGGACGAGAGCGCTCAGTCGCAGTGCGGTGCAAAGGAATCGGGGAATCGGGGACGGTGGATCAAAATTTTCCATCTCCGTTCCTTGTAGGAGACGAATTCCCCACCCCCATGGAGAATTGGGTATCGGATCCCGGTTGACATCTTGAGTCCCACAAACACTACAGATCCGCTAGGCACGGCGCTATGAGAGGCAGGAGCAAAGATCCAGGGTTGATCCCTACCTCATAAACAATGATCTGGCTCGGAGAAGAAGCGAGGGTAACTTGCTTGTGGCTTTGCGGCCACCGCGGTGAAAAGGGAGAAGGTAGCGGCTAAAACCGGTGCGGTATGATGGGCGAGGCGGTGGCATAGTTTGGGAGGGCAGAATATGGGAACATCAACCAAAGTAAAGAGGAGTTGTGGAGGAACGAGTAGTCGGGATCGGCCGGCAGATCCAGTGGATTTCTTTGGATTTTATTTTAACAAGAGGACCGTAGTAATGTTTTATTTAATACAACGTCCCAATCTAAATTTTTCACAGATTAAGAACCTCTAGAATACACTAGTAGTGTGACCGTGCTAACACTATAGTAAAAACCAGAAGATGGTATTCGTAGGCAGTAGACTCAAAAAATTTTTTGTATCGCTTTGTCTATATCCTCACATAGCCATTTCCTTTAACTTTTTTTTCCCAAATTGTAACCATCCATTCTGCACCTAAGAATACACCTTTGGAATTCAACATGCAACCACTTCTCTCTTGAAACAACGTTTGTCAATTGTTTGGTTGGACTTGTTTAGTCTAAAAATTCCTAACAAGAAATAACTAAAAACATCCCTTACCTAGCCATCTCCTTTATTCCCAAACGGTTAGCACCTACTCATCTTGCAGCCCGGCCTATCTCCATCAGTTGCCGTTGTCGCTAGGTCCGATGGCGCAAGAAGTTGTGTTGTGCCGCGACACCCACCTCACGTACACCAAGGTCATCGTCGATCCACGCCAACTCCGCCAATCTAGAGCTCTGCGCCGTAGTAGCATAAGAGGATCCACATTCACCGCATGCGAGCGGTTGCACGATGCCTGAGCCACCTTCACCAAGCTCAACCTTGTCGCACCACCATCGACGTGTGCAGCCAGTCTTCCTCTACCTTGTCATCACCGCACTGCCGACCTTACTCACCGCACTGCCGACCTTACTGAAGTTGGGATAGGAAGATGTTATTTACTTTTTAGTTTTTTATTGCATTTTGAGTTCATCGCAGTTGACAATATTAATTGAAAATTTATATCACGCAGTTAATTTAGACTAAATTTTGCACACAAAAATTATATACAAACATTATACAAACATTAAGACATAGATGGACTAAGATATATTATTCTTTAGTTCTTTATTATCCACCCAGTACCGTAGGTGCCAGACGGCTAACGGCTAGTTCCAAATCCTCAATTGAAGATACCAAAAACTATTTAGTAATTACAAGAGAATTGCCACACAGCTTCGTCACCATTGCATCTAGCCTTAATCAAATGCTAGATAAGTAGTCTTGTTCGTTTTATGGTTTGCATGGCTGATAATCGAGCTGATGCTATTTTTCAAAGCCCTAATTTGGTTTTTGGATAATTGATGAAACTAAGTTGCTAACCTATTACTTGATCATGAGATAGGTAGCAACACATGGAAGATGGAGCATGGTCCGACACTGCAGGAGTTCGACAGACTCATAGATGATGCTTCAAGAGAGAGAATAACGAAGCGTTTACGTAGGAGCCTTCAGCTGCAATAATATGATTGACATTTTGTGTTACAAAAAGGGCCTGATTAGCTGGGTGTAGCATGTTCTTCAGTGGTTACATGACAACCTATATATGTTAGACGAGAAACAACCTAAGCCAACAGTTATGGCTCTCCTGCTGGCTTAGGTTGTTTCTCGTCTAACATATATTTTAAAATCACACTGTTTGAACATACTATGCTCACCTGCAACAACCGAGTTAATACGTATATAAGTCTACAACAGTACATCAACAGCATAACGTAAAGGTATTCAAATTCTGACTGCACCACACAATTCGTTACACCTCAACTCGAACAAATCAGTAGATCACACGTAATTTACCGAAAATCTCAGCTGCAGCTCTTTTTCCCACTAGTGACCCTCCGACTTCGCTGGCATGCTGCGGACGTTCTTGAGCAGGTCCTGAATCTTGGACAGCATCATCGTCTGTGTGGACTCTCCTCCAGCACCGCTGCTGCTGCCCACACCCACGGCTGGCCTCTGGTTCTCCTGCAGCTTGATCTTCTCGAAAAGGAACTGCTTTTCTGCCTCCGCCTCCTCCAGGCGCCGCTTCAGGTACATGCTAGCGTAGTCCTGCTCAGCTGTCTTGGACTTGGTGAGCGCGATGCTCTGCAGCCGCTCCGCCTCCTGCCGGGCCTCATTCGCCTTCAGCTGGAACATCTCCGCTTCCGCCTGTTTCAGCCGCACGATGCTCTCCAGCTCCTCCACCTGCTGCTTTTTGCGCAGACGCTCCGCCTTCAGCTCCTGGGCTTCCCTAACCTTCTCCTCCAGCTCTCGGTCACAGGCCTCCACAGCGAGGCAGGCCTTCTTGTAAAGTCGCATCTTTTCTTCAGCAACGAGCTCCATCTTTCTCACGGCCTCTTGGACTACCTCTGCTATGCGGTTGCAGGCTTCCTGGGGTGTGATCAGTTGCCCAACATCTTCATTTTCAGACATCTTGGGGGAGTCCATCTCAAGCTCTGCTTAGACATGTCCATAGTACATTAACCAAACAATTCTCAGTAAGCTACCACAGAAAAAAGAAATATAAGTAGTATCTACAAGTGCTGTAAAAAAAAAAAAGGTCAGATAACAAGTTATGTTAACCGCGACGTATAGAAAAAGAACATCATCATCCATAAAGAGCTTATCCAAAGCACCTGTAGAGCTCAGCCAAACAAAATCAACATATGTACCAAGGAGTATTCAGACCAAAAATTTATGTGATAAATCAGATGAATACAGAGTTACATGCCTAAGGTATACTAATTATGTTTATGTTGGGGACATATAGTTGAGTACATTTGCACTACAGGAAAAAATGTCTGTAATGCAAAGGCAAGCGAAATTTGTCATTTCCATATTTAGGTGGGTGGAAAATGAGGTTTAAAAAGTGATGAAGTAAAAGAAATTGAAGGCATTTCTTCATACCCAATCCCAGAAGTGCCAAATCATCAAGTTGTCTGACTATTCGATATACAAGGGAAAGCAAATAAACAAACAACTGGAATCTAGCAGTACTTGCTGGATAATAAAATAATCTCCAATCCCAAATAAGTCCACTAGGACAACAATTTGTTGTCCATTTCTACACTTTGACTAATAGTAGAAAGTGTTATATATTACAGAAGTATGTCTCATGATGAATGCAGACACGCAATAAAATCAACCTCATGTTATCAATCTATATAACTATTTGGTCAATGATGGCCAAAGGCCAAAGCTAAAAAAAGTTTGACCTTGGACAAAGCTAATGGAGTTATATTTGGGATCGTAAGGACTAAACAGTTTTCATAGTCAACAGGGTGCCACAAAACAGTAACTAAGCAGACTTAGAAATTAGTATTAGTAAATGAGAGGAACAGAAACAAAATAAGAAGCTAACAAGTAACAACTCAAATGCAAACTTATGTTTCAGACACGGAAAATAGAGTAATAGACTTTCAGCCAGGGAAAATAGCCGAGTGACTGACTGACCTTGGAGTGCTTGTAGGATCACCCTAGGATTGATGGAATCAGCTGGAGCGTTCCTCAGCCTTTCAATCAGATCTAGACATTTCCTGAACAACACTCTTCCTTTTGCATCCTCACTCAAACGGAATATCTTACAGACAAACTCAAGCTCACGTAACAAAGCATCCCTATCCCAACCAGGAGCACATTGTTGGAAGACATCCTTAACCCAACCCAGCAGCTCTGAGGTCCTCTGGCAAGCTCGGCACCTAAAAAGCATTTCAGCATGACCAATGCTGCTTTTCACTGACTGTCCCATTCCTATCTGGCCATTGTGAATTGCACAATCTGTATGTGTCCAGTGACAGCAGAAATCACAACCAATCCAACGGCATGTATTGACCTCAAAATCAAACTTGTTGCAGATGACACACATGCACAGGTTGCAAAAGCCATTCCTGCTAGCACACACATTGCATCTGCACTCCTCAGCAGGGAGAGCACTCTGGCAAGCAATGTTCCGGCACCTCTTGTACAAGAAGACTTCCACCAAGCGATTGTGTGGAATGGTAACACTGGGATGCAGAAAGGCCTGTATCCCGGTCTTGATTGCAACAAGGATCTCAAGCTGCACATGGTGCGCCACTGAAAGCATGGATGGTGTCAAATCATCCCTGTCCTGGACAAGCTTCTGCAAGTACAAGAACTCCTCAATGTGGTGAGAACCTCCAGTGCCCTCCAGAATCGACCTGAGCTCATTCTTGACCTCTTCCAGGTGCTCCTCCGGCATCACCTTCATCTTCTCAGCAACCAGATCAACCCTCTCTCGTGCAACCTCCCGCAGAAGCATCCCACCCACACGGGAGGAGGGTCTGCGGATAACCTGCAGCTTGGATACACCATTCGCGACCTCCTTCTCCTTCTCTACCGCCTTACTCACAACGCCACTGGCAGCTACCCCACCATTGCTCTGGTTCGGCTCAGCGGGCCATGTGTCCTTGGAACTGGCGCTCTCAGTGGCGGAGTCATGGCCTGGGTCAGAGTTTGAACCAGGCTCCTGCATGTCAGGCGAGCCAACCTGCTCTGAAGAGGCCAGCGAGAGTGAGGTCTGCAACCCTGAGGGGCGCGGACCATGCCTTGGAGGCAACATCCCCTGGGTCGAAGGAGGTTGATGATGGAAATTCGCGCCAGAAGAGGTCCCCATGTTTCACAGTCCCAAGCTGAAAGCCAGGAAACTTAACCTACAAGGAGCAGCAGGTTCCGTCAGTTGACAAAGGGGAAGTGATTGATAGATAAGATTCATCAAGCTGCTGACTAAATCATCAAACAATGAAATCACCTTTGTCCCAGAGAAGAATGAAAAGACCAACTCGATCTAAGCTAATGTCACACCTATGAACTAAATAAATTTCTCCTAAATTAACTGGAAAACCTCCCCCTTGATCATTACTGCTTGATTTTATCCTCGACCCAGAGCACAAAAATGTGTAGGATCGCTAACATGGTGCTCAACAAGTTGCTGATTTTGTTGTCAAAAAAAAAAAAGTTGATGTTCAACCATCATGGAATGAGTGAAGAAAACATCCTTTATCCCAGCTAAAAAGGAAACCTCCACACAAGATCTAAGCTACACAACAATTAGGAACATATTTCCTCCAACTGAACCCGTCACAGATCGTCTTTCATCCTCCTGTGACACTTCAGCTCTACACCTATAACACGAATCAGTACCGGAATAAGATAACAGGGAAATAGCAACAAGGCTTCTAACACAAACTACACAAGGAACCAACCAAATCCAGCCACATGGCCTCACCACGGTCCTACAGAAAGCTCAGACCCTCACAGCAACAGGCTTCGTCACTTATTTCAACATAGTAGTAATTGAACTAGACTCATCAAACTGCTAACTAAATCATCAAGGAACGAAATCGCCTCTGTCCTGGCTACGACTTAAAACACCAACTAGATCTAAACTAACTACGGACCAAATTAGACCAATCAGAGTCTCAGAGATCGATTGCATACCCTCCTGATAATCCCTGCTTGAATTCCTACGCGAACGAACCCCTAGAGCACAAACTATTTAGCGGGATTTGCGAATCAGACCTAGCAATCCAACCGCAAGCAAGCAAGCAACCAACCCCAGCCGCATGTCCTCCTCCTACAGAAAGCTCAAACCCTAACAGGTGAGCACGAAGCCGAAGGTCAGGCGACGGCACTGAATTGAGCACCCCCCCTAAGCTCCGCCTCCGCGCACACCAGGGTAACTTCACACGAGAAGGCGAATCGGCTAGCCAAGCTACTCACCTCGGCGCTGGCGGGCCGTACCGGCGGCGCGGCGTGAAGCCCGGTGCAGGAGCGCCTCCACCCTCCGCCTTTGACCGATGAGGACGGCGAGGTCGCGTCCCGTCCGAGCAAAAATTCCCCACCACCACGATGTGGTGCTCTCTCGCTCTCTTTTCAAAAAAAAAAAAATCGCGAGGAAATGAGGAATGGGAGTTGGGGGAGTCCAACCGAGACGAACCCGCGTGGGTCAGAAGTCAGAACTGACTGTGAGCGGTGCGGGCGACCGGTTTCACCGGTGGGACTGTGGGAGACGCGGGTGGAGCCCACCGAGCGCGAGCGAGTGGGGAAGAACGGCGTGCGATTTCGACTTCGCGAGAGATTTTGGTTGGGTGACTGTTTTTTTTTGAAAAATGTTGGGTGACTATGTGTTCTGCTCCTACTCCTGGCCAAGTTTTTCTTCAGCTATTTTTTGTTTGTTTGATTGGTCACGTTCGCTTGTTTCAATTTTAGTTTATTTCGGCTTGTATCAACTGAAATCAATCGGCTTATATACCAGCTGTATTTTTGTAGTTATATATATAGGGGTCTGGGTCTGGCCAGGGTCGACCAAAAGTGTCCATTTAACCTTGTTAGGATTGAATGCCATATTTGGTCATTCTCCTAGAGTCAGGCTGAGCCAGCTGCCTCCTCCATACGAAAACGCATTGCCCAACGTGCCCCAGAGTACCTGTCCCGGAGAACTGCCGGAGACGTTGCTCATGGCCCGGAGCACCTCGTCACGGGGCCCATTAGAGCCGGAGCCGTGGCTGTCGAGGAGGGCCCACAGCTCTGTGACCCCGGCCCCGTGCCCATGGAGCTTGGCCACCAGAGCTCCCCCACGGCAAACTTCGAGGGAGAGCTCATGACGCTTTCGCTCGGCCCCATCCGCGCAGTCGGCACATCCCACCCAAACGTGGGCAAGGAGATCATTGACAACCCAGCGTTCATCCACCGCCCCAACCACGCGGCGTACGACCTCATGTTCCACCACTCCATCGGCGTCACGTGGGTGAGCCGAGAAGCGATGCCCGTCGAGGTGACGCCATGCTCGCGGCCGTGGGGCGAGAAGCTGCCATGCAATCATGCTCGTCGAGGTTCTAGCTCTGTTGGCCCTAGTGATGACGGTGATCTGCTGCTTAATTGTGTTGCTATGCCATCCACCGTGAAGTGGGAGGGCATGAAGTAAACAACAGAGAAACGGGTACGATTGTTTGCTGCTTGTGTTGCCAGACACTCGCTGATGTTTGGTATTGCTTGAAGCAAATGGTTAGCGAGACTCTTTCTTCTCCTTCTTGAGAGCTAAGCTAGGTTGCAATTGTTTGTGTTGAATTGGCTTATTCCGGTGAGCCTTTTCCGTTTCAGGTCCAGATCTTCGAATCCCATTGTGGATCACTCACTCGGTACTGTATGAAGCATATGCATAGGGTGTTTCGTTTGCAAATATATGCAAAATGTTTCTGTATATTTTGCCTGGGCAAAGCCCAGAACAAACATTAGACAGACAACTCGGCCGTGTAGTAGTAGTTCATAATCAGGCCATACGACCATATCCAACAGCTGAACAGAAACATGACACTGCTGTTCGGGCAGCTTAAAGAGCAGAAGCTGGTAGTGGAATAATCCCTTGTCTCCGGCAAAATGATGTGACGGTAACGGTACGAGCTCGACGGTGACCATGCTTTCACGCAGACGATATATACTTGTGGTGCGAACCGTCCATGCCTGCCTGGCTGCCTTGTGGGGTAGTAGCTAGCTAGCTTGAACCTGCGACAATGAAATTTAGCATAGACACAGGTCAGCTCCTTCCGTCTTTTTTGACTTCTTTGAGAAAAGAAGCAGGGTAAAAAAGAGTTAACTGAACCAGAGTGGGACTGACATGCTTTTCTGAGGAAAGAGATGAACACCACGAGTGCTGCTACCCCGGCCGAGATACCAATTGCTATTGCCACGGTCCTCCCAGCATCATCCTCCGGATTACCTGACACCAAACAATGCAGAATTTATAAATAATAACTAGACTACGTCATCAACTCAAAAGAAAACTGGGCAAGCACACGACTGTGTATGAAACTGGATGGATTTCCCGCGCGTTGCTGCGGGAAGTACGGAAATTATGTCTGTGTATATATTGTGTGACACTATGTATCTTTTTTTTTTTATTTTTTTGAATGTTATATGCAGCAGCACGTATCTTAGGACATCCCTTGTATATATTTTATAATAAACAAACTTTGTAAATACAAAACCAGCTATACGAAGGCGATCGAGAATCTAAACACCATCATCTATACAACAATTGATGCTCAAGAGGCAAAGATGAGTTAATGACAGGAGTCCGGAGGGGAGCATCTTTCGTGCCTTCAGAGATCTTTCCTCAAAGCAGGATCCAGAGACAAAGAAGAAAGAACTCATAAGGGTGCTGAAGAGGAGACGACAGTAGGTGTCCCTGATTTCCTACGTGCTGGTCCTAGCTCCCACTGCATCCTTCTTCGGTCTTTCTGGCTCAATCACGGCTTCCAGCATGGCTAATCAGCTCACGTTGTAGCATTTGGCCGCTGATACCATCGGCTTGCTAGGGATTGTGGTGGCTCTCATGGCTAATCAGCTCACGTTGTAGGATTTGGTCGCCGGGCGCCAAGGTGCATGGAGACGGGCAGCGGCATGATGTGGAAGTCTGGAGGACGACGGCTATGCAGCGACTAATCTCATTTTTATAGGAGAGACTGGTGGCCACCCGTTTGTGCAGGAGGTGAAGCGAGGAGACACTAATAACCACTAAAGACGCCTGAGTTTCCCATGCGGGTGTGTGTGACGAGGGAATGCTTCGGTTCCTATTTGCAAAGGCACTACCGCTTCATATGGGGATGGGACTGCTTAGTTAATAGCTGATGATGTGGCATAAGGAGATTGTAGAGAATTTTCCTAGTGGGGTTTATTTTTATAAGAGTAGTAGATGGCAGAGCTCTTGCTCCATGAACTCCTCAGATTCCTTGAAACTAGCAATTTATAGCTCTCATAAATTATGCTATATATCTAGATCGAGCAATTTATAACTCAGTTTTACATGATTCATTTTATTTGTAGTTTAGCAATTTATAGCTCTCATAAATTATGCTATATATCTAGATCGAGCAATTTATAACTCAGTTTTACATGATTCATTTTATTTGTAGTTTAGACGTAGATTTCAGAGCATAACCCAAAACTATTTTTAACTGTGGTATGAAGGGCTGAAGGCTCCTTTTGATAGACTTGGCTCCGCTCTCCTTTCTGTTCTTGCTACTAAGGTTCTACTCAGGGTTCGCGGTTTAGCTTTATATGTCAGACGATCGTTGTGGAAAACTGAGTTAGCGTGGATGTCGTACAGGCCAGTAGGTTTAG
>JAKNSH010259819.1:0-11384 GCA_027790015.1 Cymbopogon flexuosus
ACTTTGTATCCCTTGCTTTATAGAAGTCATACAGACATCAACATTTCAAAGATTGCTCATGTAGAATATGGCTAGGTCGCTAGGTTAAAAAGAACTGCGTTGGGAGTTAATGACACTTTAATTGACTGGGGCAAAAAAAAAAAGGTAGACCCAGTGCCGGAGGCTCCCACATGAGTGGGGTATGGGGGCAATATGAAAACTAACTTAAGGATTTTTTTAATACATGGCAGTTTTCAGTTGGAGTCTGGAACTATGTGAATAATTTTTTTACCTTGATGTTTCCGCTACCACGTGTCCATCTATCTTGTTCAGTTTTATATATTAACTCAAATTATGTATCAACTATAGGTCCATTTTAGGGGATATCCCTCAGAAATCTTGTCACCATGTGAGGGTGAAGATAGCGTGAAGTGGAGCTACATGAATTCCCTGAAAGAGGTTTGTTTTGAGAACCAAAATTACCACCAAGTCCCATCACAAAGGAACCGATAGTAATTTTGGTTTCCCCCCCCCCCCTCTCTTCAGGCCACCTTCATCATTACTGGGAACAGTAAGAGTGTGATGAATATGTCACATGCTGATCAAGTCGCTCTGTGGGAATCTGTAATGAAAGGTACCCTCTAGAAACATCATCTCACTTTGACGAACATATCTTTGGCTGGTGACATGTTCTGAAATGCATTTACCCCAGTTTTTAACCATTATTGTATTATTTGTTATTAGGTAACTTAGATGGGTATAAAAATATCTCTACCAGGCTTAAGCTCGGACCATTCGAAGTTGATGGGTTAGTACGAACAGCCTCCGCGGAGCGGCAACGTCAACAAAATTCTGATGAACCTGAATCTCCTGGATCTAGCAAACTGTGTATGCTCTTTTGCTCTGGGACTTTTATATTGTCATTCGTGTTAAACATTCATGTGCTTAGAAGAATTTAATATGATAATCTGGATTTTTTTCATGGTTTCATTCAATGCACTTTCCAAGTTATATAGCATTAAGTGATGCCATGTGATGGTATGCCCACATACTTTGCTGGCTCTGATCAATTAATGTATGGTTAGGCAGGGTCCCTGTTCGACTATATGTACGCAATGTTCAAGAAGATCTTGAGTATATAGAAGATGCAGTACCTGTTAGTGACTGGGAAGGTGTGTCCTACATAAACCGGCCATTCGAAATTCGCAAGGTTGAAGGTATGTGATGCTGCAGGGCTTTTATGCTTCTGTATGGCTATATAAGCTAGTTTTCCTTAACATGTTGTTCACTCTACGTCGCAGGTAGAAGCTACATTACCCTGGAACACGCATTGCAAACATTGCTTCCAGAGTTCTTCAGCTCAAAGCCTGCGGGAGCACTGGAATCAGCTGCAGACAGTTCAGATGCCAGTAACTCATCAAGTTCTCAGGAGGCAGAAAAAGCCCTGGCAAGTCCACAAGAAGCAGGTGCTGCCAAGAAAACGGAAGTGAAGCTGGTAAGGGTGCAAGGCATCGAACTGGACATGGACATCCCGTTCCTTTGGGTCGCCAATAACCTCAAGAACCCTGAATACTACCTCCACATTTGTGTATACGTCGGCACTAGAAAACAATAGGCGAGTAGTTGAAAAAATTGTTAGTACTATGTGTAGGAGTGTGTCCCAGAAATCATTGGCTTTGTTCTTTGGTTATCACATTACATGTGTCATCCTTTGTATATACAGATACAGATGCTGAAATTGTAACCCTTCTGGATGCACGGTGGTGGAAGGATTGAATTGGATGGTAAATCTTTTTTTTTTTTTTTTTGACTCCGACTGACATATTGCAAATGGTATGCCTGCTTGGAGCAGAATTCAGTGGTATGATATTGTTGCTAGGAAGCATAATACATTCGGGGTTTTAGTGTTTTTGAACACATGAGTTCTGAACCTGATTATGCCGATGGTAGCTGTCGCTCACATGTCTGAGTGAATATGCCATCTTTTCCAGATCTAACCCTGATAAATATATTGAACAAGCTAGGATCCCAGATCAAATTCATGGGTGAAAACTACACATTCCAGCTCACTATCTTTTCTTAAGGCTACCTTTTTCGTAAGATAAAAAAAACATTTCTTTTGAAATAAAAAAAGAAAAACTGAATGGATTAAATAAAAGGAGAAAAATGATAAAACTAAAAATAAAAATAGCGCTTCCTCCGCGGGTAACGGGCTGTCTCTTGCGACGGCCCCTTTTTTTGGGTGGTTCATCATCCCGCCATCGCTCTGCCTTATAATAACCGACACCTCCTCCATCCTCCGATCTCCCCGTCTTCCTCCTCTCTCCCAGATCCATCTCCCCGGCTTCAGGCGCGCATCTTGCAGTTTCAGTAATGGCGGACGAGAAGCTTGCCAAGCTGCGCGAAGCCACCGCCGGCCTCACGCAGATCAGGTATGATGCACTCTTTCGCTCTCAGATCACGCACTCAAGCCCCCCATAAGCGAGATCGCAATTCTTTCTTCTCCGGCCTCTACCATCCTGATGCTTTGTCTTGATGACACTGACTGGTTGGTTGGTTTCTTGGCGGTGTCTGCAGCGATAATGAGAAGTCCGGTTTTCTCAGCCTCGTCGGCCGCTACCTCAGGTAAGTACCATCAGCTCATGATGAAGAATTGCTCGGACGAGAAATGGCGATCGATCTGACAGTGTCGAACTTGAAGCGGCGACGAGGAGCTCATCGAGTGGGCCAAGATCCACACGCCCACCGACGAGGTGGTGGTGCCGTACGACACCCTGGAGTCCCCGCCTGAAGGTACCGTACCTGACCACACTTGATGAGTACTCCTGAATCACTCGCTGCTCTTCTTGCGTATTCCTGAATCTGATGCGTGGCAATGTGAATGTGAATGCCTGGACTGATTTGTCTAAGTAATGTATACAGACATTGAGGCTACCAAGAAGCTGCTCGACAAGCTCGCCGTGCTCAAGCTCAACGGCGGCCTGGGGACGACCATGGGATGCACCGGACCCAAGTAAGCCGTGTCCAGATCTATCGGATTCAGTTCAGGAGTACAGGCTAGCTGTAGAAACAAGTCTGCTTTCAGTTCAGTTCCAATTCAATGCCTGGATCAAGCTCTATATTGAACATCATGTTCATAGCTCTCTCAACAATGCTGTCCGAAACTAACGTTAATTGCGTGTAGATCGGTCATCGAAGTGCGCAACGGATTCACTTTCCTCGACCTGATTGTCATCCAGATCGAGGTGGGTTAACTTAGAACATCATCACGACTGACGCATGCAGCATACTTCCTGCAAACTTCAGCACCCGATCTTCTTTCTGTCTTGTATGTATGGTCATAATTGGTCGCATCATTTCTCTTACAGTCACTCAACAAGAAGTATGGCAGCAATGTGCCGCTGCTTCTGATGAACTCCTTCAACACCCATGACGACACCTTGAAAGTAATTTCTCTTCTTCACAAGTTCTTCATCTTCCTATTGGAGATCGAAAGCTAATGTCATGTTTGTCCTACAGATTGTTGAGAAATACGCAAATTCAAGCATTGACATCCACACATTCAACCAGGTACGCTAGGCAATTTTTTTTCTAATCTTAGTTTACCAATTCGACTCCGAAAATATGCTAAGCTGGCAATAAAACAATCTGTCTCATTACAGAGCCAGTACCCTCGTGTGGTAGCTGACGAGTTCTTGCCATGGCCGTCCAAGGGAAAGACTGACAAGGATGGCTGGTAAGCCATAGCTATATGTAGCCAACCAGAACATACATAGCTTGAACACTAGTACCAACTTGAACATCTTCTGCATTATACAAAAATTCAGGTACCCTCCTGGCCATGGTGATATCTTCCCATCACTGATGAACAGTGGAAAGCTCGATTTACTACTTTCACAGGTCTGCATCAATCTGGATATACCCTTACTGCCCATTGTTGATCCAGAGTTCTCGTGCATTATTAACATAATTACATTCTTTTCTTTGTTCACCCTGTTGCAGGGAAAAGAGTATGTGTTCATTGCGAACTCAGATAATTTGGGCGCTATTGTTGACATGAGTATCCTTTTGTAAATTAGCATGACCATTTACTTTCACAAGTTTTCTGGTTAATAAAGAGCATGCTACTTTGCAATGTACTTAACCATTGAATAGAGATACTGAACCATTTGATCCACAAGCAGAATGAATATTGCATGGAGGTATGTAGTTATCTGATGAAGAAAGATTACTTGGAGTTGGACAGTTGGCTGATAAGGAAGTTTTACAACCACTTTTCAGGTCACCCCGAAAACCTTGGCTGATGTAAAAGGTGGCACACTGATCTCATATGAAGGAAGGGTTCAGGTGAACCTTTCTGTTTCCTTGTGCTACCAGAGCAATGCATTTGTCTTTCTTCCCTTTCCAGTCTGAAATCTAGTTTGATTTATTATTATTGTAAATGTAAAGTGTTTTATACAGCCGTTTTCATGCCTTAATTTTTTTTTATAATTTTTGACACCTCATTACTGTTTTAATGACAATAACCTTCTCTCTATATGCAGCTTCTGGAGATTGCACAAGTGCCTGATGCACATGTAAGTTCTAAGATAGCATTGCATATGCATTGGTAATAAGATCATGGCCAAGTAACTGTATGATATTTTCTAAGATCATTGCTAAAACTTTCTGAACATAGGTGAATGAGTTCAAATCAATTGAGAAATTCAAGATATTCAACACCAACAATCTGTAAGGATCATATTTTCAATTTCATTTCTTCTAAAAAAATTTGCTCATGTTAACTAATGCTACTACTGGTTTGGTAGGTGGGTGAACTTGAAGGCCATCAAACGCCTTGTTGAAGCTGATGCTCTCAAGATGGAGATCATTCCAAATCCTAAGGTATGAGTGGACTTTAGGAAACCCTGTTTCCATCTGGGCCACTTCATGAACTTAACAACCGGTATGACTTTTAATAGAAAACTATAGTTATAATGGATAACATATAATTTCAGGAAGTCGATGGTGTGAAAGTTCTTCAGCTGGAAACAGCAGCTGGTGCAGCCATTAGGGTACTGCCAAAGTACTATGTAAATTATCATGCTTTTATATGATGACTATATATAAATATAACAAATAAAATTTTATTGAACCAGTTCTTTGACCATGCCATTGGTATCAACGTTCCAAGGTCCCGGTTCCTACCAGTTAAGGCAACATCAGATCTGCAGCTAGTACAGGTTTGTATGCTATGCTGAATAGAATTGAGTATGTAATGCGTTCTCTAGCTGTCTAAATGATTTTTTTTTTTGGCCTTGTAGTCTGATCTATATACCTTGGTTGATGGCTTCGTTATGTAATGCGTTCTCTAGCTGTCTAAATGAATTTTTTTTTGGCCTTGTAGTCTGATCTATATACCTTGGTTGATGGCTTCGTTACACGTAATTCAGCTAGAACAAATCCATCAAATCCCTCAATTGAACTTGGTCCTGAGTTCAAGAAGGTCAGACTCTAGCATTTAATTCACAAAAAAGGAGGTTCAAATGTTAAACTTGTGAGGTCCAACGCGGATAGGATGATCGTGTTTCTTCAAATATTGGCAGGTTGGGAGCTTCCTTGGTCGCTTCAAGTCAATCCCTAGCATTGTTGAGCTTGACAGCTTGAAGGTTTCTGGTGATGTTTGGTTTGGTTCTGGCATTATACTGAAGGTACATCTTCCTAAGTTAGAGAACAGATATAATATTCCTAAGTTTCAAAATTCCTTCATATGTTCAGACAAGTTTCATGTATTTATTCAAAGACCACATGTATCATGCTGAAAAGTTGTAGAGAAACTTTGTGGGAACAACCGGAACAATTTGCAGATCCTTTTCCTATGTTGTTTGTTATGACTCCATTATGAAGACACATATCTTACAGTGCTAAAGCTATGGGGTAATGACACTTCTCTGTAACTTTTAGGGGAAAGTGACCATCACAGCAAAACCTGGCGTCAAGCTAGAAATCCCAGACGGAGTAGTGATTGAGAACAAGGTAAGTTTTCTCAAGAGGCACTACTTATGTTTATGTTATCTTCAGGATATTTTTGAAAAGGAAAGAGAACAATACTATAACTGCTACATGCTCACACTAGTTGGAACTCCTGGAAAGTAATTAAATTTTAGCATTCCTCTTCTGGATAGGAAAAGGAATGTAAGGACAATTTTTGAAAAAGGAAAGAGAACAATACTAGAACTGTTACATGCTCACACTAGTTAGAACTCCTAGATAATATAAGGTTATTATAATTTGATGAGAAAGCAATCTGATTGCACAATTGATGTTTCTAACAACAGGGTATTTATTCTTTTTATTCAGGATATCAATGGCCCTGAGGACCTTTAGATGAGAATCAGCAAGGAGGCTCACTTCACCAAGTGGCGGATCATTTTTCGTGTTTCCCCCCTGTAATATTTAAACAGGCTCCATGACACTATGGAGAATATTCATTGCCCAGTTTTGTTTCATATAATCAGAAAACTTTACATGTATTTTACTTTGAGGGAAATATATTACACACTTTAGTTTTGCTTATTGTCCAAAAAGAAATTTCTGTGTCTTGAACAAAAAAAACTTGTCCCAGCACTATTGTCTCAGCATGCATCTAATCATAGGTTGTTACAATTGCATATCTAATCAGCATGGAGCTGAAATGTCAGTAAATTATGTAATCCATTCGTCTGAAATTTGGCACACTCTCCATAAGTACATCAATGCTCCCTGTCCTCTGCAAATAGAAAAGGTCATTTTTCGGCAGGAGAAATGACTTCCAGTAGCTCTATATCCAGTTCAAAAGGAGCATCGGGCTGCAAAGGACCATGGAATCAAACAAAACTACTTCAGTACATGAATGTGCTTATCAATCTGCTTGACCAATGGAATTTTAATAAATCAAAAGTACCGGTATCTCACTCATTCCCCTTTTCCCATATCCCAGCTCTGGAGGGACAATTACCCTCCTCTGCATGACCAACAGCATATATATACATATATCAGAGATGAAGTTTAGAGAGACTGAATTAATTGCCTTCACTTGTGCTAGTTATCCTTCTCCATACCTTTCCCCCTACTTTCATCCCCTCAGTTATCGTGTACATGGCAGCTGGAGGCTTTGGTGCCGCTTGTGCTGAGTATAACCCATTGGCATTGTCTGCAAAATCCCGCTTTCGTTCTTTCCCAGGAAGCGACCCAACAGTGAACTCATAAGGCTACTAGAAGAAGACACACAAACATCTTAATTCTCATTGTTCTAGAGCAGGGATATCAAAACTAACACACAAGAATCAGTTGCAGTTTGCCACATCACCTGGGCGATACTCCGGTTCCCTGCCAGGAGCTTTGATTCACGGCTTGACACCGCGGTGATGCCACGGTATATGCAGTCGAAATGAACCTTTAAGAGTTGAGAAGATAGCCACTAATTTCAGTTAAGAAGGAAGCGTGATGCGCACTGGAAGCACGAACAAGTGTTTTAAGTTACCTGCACAGTTGAGCCCTTTTCAGCAATTGGCCCCTTCCCTTCAATAAGATCATAGTACTTCAGACCATCAGCTGCTCCCAACATGTTATCATACAGATTACTCAGAACTCAAAACGGAATTTCAATCGAACACAGCGAATATTCAGGGAGGATAGGGTGTTGCAGGGCAGGCATAAACAAGATAGGACCAACGGCAGCATTTCCTTTGCAGAAAAAAAAAAGATAAAAAAAGATCTTTATCTTAACAGCAGAAGGCTGTAATCAGCTAAATTTCTGTCACAAATAAATGTGTCGCGTTCCAAAAAAAAAAAAAAAAAAAAAGTGCCAACTTTAGCAAGACACTGAGAGCAGATGTGCAGAAAGCAACAGCGACAGGAAGCAGGCACACCGACGTACGTGCAGTGGCGTAGTCCTCCGGAGGCACTACAATGCGTCCCCTCCTGGCGGCGAGCGACGGCGGTGGCGGCGCGACGGTGGTCAAGAATCCGGCAGAGAGGAGCTGCACGGCCGCTCGCCGCCGGGAGACGGCGCCGGGGAGGCAGAAGGGGGCGAAGGTCTCCCTCAAAGGATGAGACGGGGCGGGCGAGGGGAGCGCGCGGCGGTGGAAGGTTCTAGAAGGCAGGGAAGAGGAAGCCATGGGACGGTAGAGCGGAGGGTCCGAAATGGCGCGCCCACAACGTCCGCTTCATCATCATATCCATAAAGAAAGCACAGGTGGAAAGGGTACCAGGAATATCCATTTCTCCCTTTTTTTTTCTTTTTTTTTTCTGAAACCAGCTATTGTCGTCATTTTTTTATAGTATTTTCGCCATTTCATCAATTTTTAGTTTCCATTTGTTTATTTTCCAGGGCGTGCTGGACAGCTGGAGTAGCCCCAAAATTCCAATGTCTGGTGGTTGTTTAGTGACTTTTTTTTTTTTGAAAGCGGTTGTTTAGTGACTTGGTAACTGGTGATCTGCCCTATTCAGAATGAAAACGGTATGCTGACTTGGTGTGTTTTTTAGAAAGAAAAAAAAAAGAAAAGAAAAGAAAAAAACTAGACCTCTACAATCAATCTCTTGGGTTTGAAATACGAACAAATGAACGATTGTGCTCCATCCTTCTACAAAAGAATGCAAATCTAGCATAGCACTAAATTACATTATATTAAGTTTGACTAACTATATATATATATAAATAATATCGATATTTTATGAGATCAAACAAGTATAGTTACATTTTTCGTGAAAATATCGTTACATTTGTTGTAGATATACTTTTTTTATATATATTTATATGGTGACATAAAAATTAATATTTTTACATATATATGTGGTTGAACATAATATATTTGGTTAAACTTTAGCCACTTTAACCCTGTGACATCAATGTGTTCAAGAAAAAAATTATGAAAATTAATTCATGGTGGCCAGGACATACATGGCAAGCAAAACGAGAGAAATCAGAATAAAACAAATCAACTGAAACAAAACATATATTCCACTCAGAACACCATCATGATTCGTGAACAAGGGTGGTTGACTCTATACAATTTTACAGTTTTGCCAAACTCAGACGACTTGTTATCCTTGGGTGGTTGGGGTGCTAAAAACTCCGACAAATCCAATCCACTACACAGCCCTTGGTACTAATTTCCTATATATAAGGATGCATAGATTGGACCAAAGATAATGTATCCCAGGTCAAAAACGTATACACAAGCACTAGCTTTCTATATCAATATCAGTTCGAGGACGGTTACTCATTGGCGTTGTTGGCATTGAACTTCTTGAGAGGCTCATGGTACGCTTTTTCTTTGGTGGCTCCCTGTCATCGACAAATGAAATGAATTTTCTGAGGCTGCGCTTCGATGCTGATGATCCTGCATCTATGGAGATTGCTGGTCCTGGTTGTTCATGTCTCAGGTACTGGCGTAACGTGATGCCGAAGTAAATGAGCAGGGCGAGGACACATGCTGCACCACAAATGAGGAACAGGCCCATGAAGCTCTCAAGTCGGAGCTGGTTCGAGTCCACAAACTCAGTGTTGTCAGTTGAGCAATCGCCTGTCTTGAGCCACTTGTCATGGATCCGCTGCAGTTCCCCATTCTCCGACAGTGTTAGGATTGCGGTGGACAGGTCTACTTGCAGAGGGGAATCCCTTGGAAATGCCTGATAGAGTGAGTTCTGTAAGACCTCTGTTTGAATTAATGAAATAAAGTTGCTATACTCTGGACATTAGACTTCTGAAACACTAATCTTAGAGAATGTACCTTTACCCTTAAGAAACTATCTTAGAGTGTACCATCAGCAATGTGGAACAGTTGATGGAACACTTGTAATTAATGCTGTAACGCTACATTGATTATCTTGAAGGAATTATGAGGTGTATTGTTTATATTTCTAGAATAGAATATATTTCAAGACAACTTAAAGTTAGATGCACTTACAAAGCCCCATCCTGTACTGGTGAAATCTTGGCCAGCAACAGCAATCTTGCAGTAAGTTGACAAAAACAGCTCAACATAGGAGCGCTCATCAACAATGGCCATAACACCTCCATTCTTAGGGCCTAGCTTGAGGTTTTCAGCATATTCTTCAGGAGAACCAAGAGCTTTTAGCCTCGACCGTGAGATGTTCATTTCCTTGACCATGTAATCTTCGGCAAAAGAACCGACTTGGAAACCAATAGGATAATCACTATCTTTCAGGTCATCAATTCCTCTTATAGAAGTATCAAGTTGTTGCACGGTTAGGATGGAAGTAAGACTTGCAGTATAGCTTGATTGAATGATCAATACAACAAATAGCCATATGATCAGAACACCACGTCCTAAGGTACTCATAGTGTTTTCTCCTGGTAATAAAGAAATAAGGGTAGAGGTGCCACATCAGTACAGAGGATCAGTTATACTAAAGGACAGAACAGGAAAGGCTAGTTTACTCACTATGTGCAAAAAATAGTGTCGAAAAGCTGAACCTGCAGAGAATAAGATACATCATAAGCATTAATTTCAGAGGAAAGACTCAAGCCATCAGACAAGAACTTAATAATATGTGTGGAGAAGTACTTTGACTTCCAAAACTAGAAAATAGAGAATAAAAAACAATATTATCACGTGAAATAGATTATGAGTCCAGACATCTTAAATTCCTTGTTCATTCCTAGATGTTTCATTTGGACAAAATGTCAATGTTGAAAACACAGTTTAAGGCTGCCAATAATGTGGAACATGTTGCATGGGAACAAATGGAAAAATTAATATCTGTAATTGAAAACAAGATGTATGTATAGTAAGTGGAAAAGATGCCATTCAGATCCTTACCAAACAATAGTTATTATTTGTTGCCGCGGCGAGCCACGAAATTCATCATTTATTCGATGCTCAAGAATCCAAATAACCACACCCACAACAAGAAAAGACAACCCTGTAACACACCACATCCCCAATGTAAATGGCTGCAAGAATGCCCAAGAACTTGTTATATGCTTTTTGATTGGAGCCAAGATAACCAGGCCTGACTCAATAAAGGGCTGGGTGAAATCAATAGTTTTAGTTCGGCTCATTGTAATTACGATATCCCCTATTGCCGCATCAAAATCCTGCAGGACAAAGTAACTCTGATCACTATTATACACGCTGACATGTGGAGGAGGGAAAAAAATTAGGATGCCAATAATACTTACATTGTCCACTACCATCTGTACAAGTTCGTCATAATGAGGATTTACAGTACCATTGCCGAAAGGTATAAACCTGTATGTAACTGGATAATGAAGCAGTGACAATGCTTGAGTGAAGACATCGATGCAATAGCCCTTCATTGACCCAGTAGCCTTATCTTGGCTAACAAACTCTTTAAAGCTAAATCTGTTAGGGACGCCAATTTTCAACTCCTTGGCATTGGAAGGAAAGGCCCAGCCT
>JAKNSH010259981.1:0-17088 GCA_027790015.1 Cymbopogon flexuosus
TACAGCCACTAGGACTCGGTTGCGGCGCATCGCACCTGCCGGCCGCCGCGTCCGCGCTGAGGTGGAGGCGTGGAATTGTGGAAACTTGGAAGCCGGACTCGGATAAGCGCGGCGCGGCCGCCTCGCCGCGTGCCCGCGTCGCTCTCACACCGACGCCGGCCGCCGTGTCATCCAGATCCAGTGCTGCCCACATCCTCATCTCAAATTCTCAGTCACGCCCTCATGGCTCAGGTCAATGGGTGAGGAGGATAATCCCTATTCTACTCAAGTCATCGCCGCTCGCCAGTTCATCCATCGCAAGCGGTGCCTCGCACGAGGACCCAAACCAGGTCCTCCGCATCGCGCGCACACAACACGTGGATTTTTAGAGCATTTTAGCACGCAAATGGAGTGGTTTTGCCTTCTCAACATCTCAAGAGTCAAGAGGCAACGGCCTCGCATCAAGGTTCGCCCATTCGGAACAACACCAATCTCACGAGAATTCCCGCGTTACCAGCAGGGCTCTGCATCTTCATTTCAGAACGGGTATGTACGTATACGTATACGCTGGAGCGCATGCTCCCTGGCTGCGTACAAACATGAAACATGTAGAGTAGAGACATAGAGTAACTACGAACGGTATCCTTCTGCGCTCGAGCGAGCTCACGGGCTCAGTGCCGAGGCGGGGTAGACGGCGAGCGGGATCCGGACGCGGTGCTTCTTGTCGCCCCTGAGCACAACCTCCCCGAAGCTGAACGCGTTCCCCGGCGCGGTGGTGTTGAGCACGATCCGCAGCGTCCGCGCCGCGCCGGGCGCGATGGTGAACTGCGACGGCGACACCCGCACCGCCACACCGCCGGGCGCGCGCACGTACGCCATGTACGTCTCGTTCTGCGCGCCCACGCTCGTGACCCGCCGGTCCACGCGCCGCGACCCCAGCAGGCTGGCCACCGTCACGCTCGCCGCGTTCAGGTCCGAGCACCACCGCCCCCCCGCCGCCGCATGCGGCGGGGAAGGAGGGCACGGCGCGCCCACCGCGCGCAGCACGGCGGCGTCGTCCACGCCGGGCACCGCGCACAGGAACCGGAGGTAGTCGCTGTACCCGGCGTCGAACACCAGGCCGGGGTCCAGCGCGCGTGCCGCGTTCACGGCGCCCGCGCCCATGTCGAACGGCGTCGCAGGCTCCACGGAGCCGTCGTCGCTCCTCGCCGTCAGCGGCCGGCCCGAGCGGTCCGTCACGTCCGCGGTCGTCATGATCGCTGACATGACCATGGCGGGGCTCCACGTCGGGTGCCTCTGCTTGATCAGGGCCGCCACCCCGGCCACGTGCGGGGCGGCCATGCTTGTGCCGGACAGCAGCGCGTACTTCTCGCCCTCGATCTCTGGCAGCGCGTTGCTCGTCGGGCTCCATGCTCCCCATATAAGATTCCCTGGAGCCATGACGTTCGGTTTCAGCACCTCCGCCGGCTGCATCTGTGCGTTCTCCACGTCCGGCCCCCTGGAGGAGTAGTCGGCCACCACTGGTGCTTCTCCTGAATAGCTTGCACGCCGTCCCTCCGTAATCCGTACAGTCGCTCCGAAGCTGACCACGTTTCCGTGTTCATCTCGAACCGTGTTGTTGTTATAGTACCTTAGTAGAGCCTGCACACAGTAGCAAAAGAAAAATGCGATCAGGCAAAAATTCCTAGCTAGTGAAAACAGAACCTTGCGGTTCCAGTAATGATCAAAACACTGATGTAGTGCATTATTCTCTTAGGATATTTCAGCTGGGTGAGGAACTTACTCTCATGTCGGAACCCCTCAGAACTATGGCGGAAGGGACTGTCGTGGGAAATGTAGGCTCATAATCAATGTCGACGTCCTCCGAAGAACGGTCAGTGATGATGACTCCAGCAGCTCCAATTCTCTCAATCGTGTCGATGACACCAGCAAGGTCGGGGTCGTCTTCATAGTAGCTTGATGAGTCGAACATGCAAATAATCACCTTTCCCTCGACAAGAGGTCTGATGAACATCCTTGGATCTTGGCAATTGACAGACCCATCAGATGAATTCTCATTGACCACATCATCAGCCCATGCTAGTGGGTACATTGTTTCACCTGGTGTTGGTGCTGTCAAGACAGGCAAGGGGTTAAAACGAATTTGGCATGGAGTGAAGTATTGAAATTAGGCACATTTTGATTTGGTCAATCATTAGATCTACTTGAATTTGTCCCATCTAAGATCAGGTACAGTTGTGCAAGGGCAAGGCTGTCTAGAAATTACATTCCCCAGACCCCCCCACCCACCCACCCACCCACCCACACACACCCACCATAACAAAATACCGAGTATCCAGGCGGGGAAGCTCTCCCTCTGTAGTTCGCGTAAAAGAAAAAGAAATACGGAAGGGCATTATGCTAACAAATTGGCAAAAATGCTACAAATTATTGACCAACGTCCAAGATAGGCTGAAATGAATTACCTGAAAGGGCACCGCAAGGAAATACTTTCCCATTGCCAATTATGGTTGATTTCCTATACTTCCGGTCTGTCGTTGAAGCAGCAACACTTAATATCCATGGGCTGAAAGAGACGACTGTGTTTGCATCGGGTCCTGCATTGCCAACGGCCTGAACAACTGACACTCCAGCCTTTGTGGCAAGGAGCAGTTGTGCCTCAAGCAAATTGAGGAAAGATGCTGGCCCAGGTGAAACTGAAGAAGGAGCCATAGAAAGACTTATAACATTGACCCCATCCTCTACTGCCTACATACAAGTAACACAGTTTAGCATACAGATTGAATGACAGTAGCTTTCTGTAGAGTATATCTAAGAACCTGGTCGACTGCAGCAATCACATCTGACATGTATCCACCGAAAGGATAGGCAGCTTTGTAGATTGCAAGACTGAAAGGGCAATCAACAGAGAGTAAGATTATATACACTACTTCAATTCTTGGCTTTCAAGTTTCAACATCTGAAATGCTATCTTCCAAAAAAAAAACATCTGAAATGCTGAAAAGGATTGTTCTTTCAGTCCAACTCACCGAGCTCCAGGGGCCATGCCGCTTGCATACCCAAAGTTGTAGCCTCTGGATACTAGTGGTGTATGGAAATTCCCAGCTGCGATCGATGCGGTGTGGCTGTGAAGATATTGTTATGATCAGCTGGTGATGCATTTTGAGGCTAAAATGATATACAGGATCAGCATATAATAGAGAACTGGACAGACCTGCCATGACCATCTGGATCATAAGGAGATTCATAGTGAATTGTAGCATTGAACTCTCCAGTCGCTTGGGCAGCACGAGCAAACCACCTAGCTCCCACTATCTTACCACTGCATGAATCTGGAGGAAATCTATTCCCAGTACGACACATTCCTTTGAAACTAGCCGGTGGTGGTTTCGCTTGGATTGACGTGTTGCTGGTAGCAAAGCTTGGGTTCTTAGGGTCAATCCCGGTATCAATCATGCCAATCACCACCCCATCACCAGAATTCTCAGCACCACCCAAGAGCGGCCAGACTGCACTAGCTCCAATGTAACTTGGTGTATGTGTGGTCATCTTGGCCATTTTGATGTCTTCTTGGATAAATCTAACTCCTTTTGCACCACTAAGAATTCTAACTGTCTATTGCACATATAACAAATATAAATATTCAACTATTAATTCCAACAGAAACAAATAACCGACAATCACTAATAACATCATCAACTCTTTAAGAAAACTTGCAAACGGCATGCCAGTATAAAAATTTATGTGCAATGAATTTGCATTTGATGGTTAAAATCTGCAAGTCATGGGTTTCAGTTTGTAGATACAGAGTATAGGAAAAATAGAGCAAGTCATATATGCTGTCCAAAAAAAATCAAAGTGGGGCAGATCTAGTTATTGACAGAAACTATGGTTGGGCAGCAGCAGACTGAACCAGACTCTCAATTCACTGTAAAGATACTCCACACTCCTGATAATATTCGGGAATAACCAGAATTTACTTGAGTTGCTGTACTGCTCATAGTGTGTTTATACGTTAGCGTGTATACTTGCAGCTCCAATCATGGATTCGTGATTAATGTCTACACGTACAGGTCCTGGTTACCTGGTACTGGAAATTCTATTCTGCCAAGTGAGAATAGAAGCTTTGTGGAACAGCTCCCTCATTTCCCAGCCCAAATAGTCAAATAGTAGAGAAAATAATAAATAATGTTATACACTATAGAGTCTGAATTCTGAAAAAGGCACCTTGTCAGATTCAGCATGGAGAGCAAATCCATTAATCAAGTGCGTGTAACTGTATAGTTTCTTGTAAGATCCCACCGGGAGAAATGAATCCAGGAAGCTGTCATGCTTTGTTGTGGCCACCCGTTTGTACTTCTGAGCTTCCTCGCCTCTCCTGAATAAAAATACTTTAGTAACCGGTATTACCTGGAGATGATATAATTCAAATTTTTCCGATGCAGAAAACACATACATTACATGCTTGCGGTTAGCTTTGTAAGAAATGACTGGGTCGTCCTCCATCACCACCATATAAACCTTGGCAAAGACATGAGATGGACCACAGTTCAAGCTCAGAAAAGTAAGAACAGAGCAGAACACTAGAGATGGCTTCAGAAAAGCCATAATGGTGTTGCTGAATGATTGTAACCTCTGGGAACCTCAATGCTTGAACATATGTGCTTATATAAGTGCGAGGACAGGATTTATCTAACAGAATGTTAGGTGAGAATTAGAGGGGACTAAAAATGAAGCATGCACCTGATAAAAAAAAAAAACGCGACCGGAGGGGGAGACGCCCCAACCGTATTTGCACCTGATACATCAAGAATGGTCTGGCTCATCTCTGAACCACCGAGTACACGCAATGAGGGCTTCCCGAATTCCATGTGCCTTTCTTTAACTGACACCAATACAGTTACAGAGATCTTACATTCTTACCTGTTTCCAGCACCGTTGGAAAAGAAATATGAGTGCATAAGCCATGCAACTAGTGCAGTCAACCGAACCAATTATAAATTTGACACAAAGCATGGCAGTTTAGGTTAGTTTTGCAAAAACATATAAAGAATCAAATCACAGGTGAGCCATGTAGTTGGTCAGTTACTACCTACAACATCTGAAACAAGCAAAACCATTTTCTCCCTTCGCATGCTTTGCGTGGGAGCTCTGCCTAGTTTTGCAGATCATCCCCTCTGGCTCTGTGTGCAAACATTTAATTTGAAACCGCTAGACACATGATACACCTAAGTATCCCTGTGAAGCTTCTCTCTGATCAAATTAACATAAAGGCTTCCTAACCGTGGTACCAACTCACAGTCACACGAGAACACCCTTTGCGTTGCGCCACACAAAGAAGAGCAAAATAACCATCCACGACACTTCAGCAGTGTCATACCTCGCCCCAGAGAAACTGCAAATGCAGGTACCCGACAATTTTGCCATAGGGGGCGCTCCAACAAGCAAAATATTATAGCGCGCAACTGATAGTGATCGAAAGAGGAGCACAGACAAACCATGAACCTCGCCGCGGCCGCGGCGGCGTCGCTAGGCGTTCCGGATCCCTCTCGCCGCCTTGGATGAGGGAGCAAGTGGGAACGACGACCCCGTCGCGGCGTCTCGTGGCGCGGCGCCCGCCATTCTTACCCTCATGGCCTCTTCCTGCTCTCCTTCCCTCTCCTGCTTCGACTGCCGCGGGGTCTCGCCGACGCCGACGAAGTAAACGGTGTTGCGGCTTGGGCTGTGAATTCTATTGGGCCTAGCCTAATGCTGAAGTGCTAGTTCTTCATAGGCTACTGGGCCAATGCTATTAGACCATCTTAATGCAATGCTTCTTTCTGGTCACAGGTTTTGATTTCAGCCCAAAATAATAAAACTGAAATATGTCTATGGGCCTGAAATCAAAACCTGTCTATGGGCCTGTACTGTTCGCTTTCAAAATATGTAAGCCATGATTTTCACTGTTTTTTTTTTTTGGCTACGAAAGTTTGTAAATCTCTCACATTTGACTTTCCAAATCTATGATGACAACTTTTTTTGTCCGTTTTTTGCTTGCTAAATCTTTGGCATGGAAAATTTCGATTGCCAGGCCCACCGTTTCTAAAAGTGTATGAAAAAACAGAAAAAATGCGGTTCTCCCTATATATGGAACTTTGCTCCTATGTGTTCTAAGTGCCTTTTTAAAAACAGAAGAAACACTACACAAAGAAAGACAAAGAATGAACATGTATCAATTAAAGCGCCACTTGCACACTAAAATTCACAACTAGTTGTAGTGTAAGTACTGCAGTCCAATACAAAATCCACTACATCTCTGACTTGGAGCCTAAAGAAATCTCAATATATTACAGTATGCTACATGCATCTTGATCTTAATTACATCTATCTATACCTGAAAGCGAAAGTGGCATACCCGGCCCATATGAACATGGAGGAAGCTAGCCAGTTTGGCTACGATATAGTTATATGATATAGTATGCATCATCCCTACATATTCCAAAGGGCAGGCTAATAGGGACCATCAAGCATGCCTACACCTGTAGCATCTAATCTAGACCTCACCTTTGATTAGTAAGATGATTCCAGCTCCGTGCAACCCCTACAACAAACCAAAGGATTAACAATTGCAGAGTCGCCTCATCTTTCTTTCGAGGCCATCATTAGTGGCAGCCTATGTACACGCATATGCGTGCGTGTTCTAGCTTCTTTCTCCAAAAACCCCATATAGTGCCAGCAGATGCTACGAGGCATCCAAGGCGAATTGTTCCTGCGCCGGCTGCATCCCAGAAGACCGATCCATCAATCTCGATCTGCTTGTTCCTGCTGCAACCATTTAACCGTCGATCCTTTCTGAAGTATTATACGGTGGTGTGTCGTTGTGCAAAGTTGCTTTGTGTAGCAGTGCTCTTGATGCTTTCATGCAGCAGTTCGTCTGTATATATCTTTCAGAGCTTTCTGACTAATCATTTTATGCTCTCTGAATCTTTGACTATTCTGGACATCGCCTGGCCTCTCTTTCAAGCCGTCAGATCATTGGTGCCATCCTCCTATGTTATCTTTCTACAGAGATTGCGTTCTTAGAAAAGCTCATCAAGGTTCCCTTGGAAATGGATTCAGAACAGCTTCTACTCCCAATATCTCAATCGTCTAACGCCTAACATGCCTCTTTTTAGATAATGGAGAGAGAAAATCAGGATTCATCCCTCCTAGGAGAGGAATACCAAACATTGTATTGTATACGCACTCCTAAACAAGTAAACGCAAACTCACAGTCAGTCTAAAATTAATCTTTAATCATAAACATAAAAGATCAACCATGGAAAGGAAAAGATAGGAAAATCTTTATCTTGGGAGGTAGCTTGGCACGCCAAATTTTCTAAGTAACTTTTCCTAAATATAAATACCGGGTTCAGGATTTGGTGATTTGTTTTGGTTTTTGACAAATAACGTTTACTAATTTCTAGAATTTATTTCTGCATTTTCTCATCTTTCAGTTCAGCTCTTGCATTTGGTGCTGTTTTAATTGAAAGTTGGTAACTGCACAATGATACTGGTACTACATGCAGTAGACAAAACTCAAGACAACAGCCTACAGTTCAGTTTTTTTTTTAACGAACGGCAAGAGCTCTACCTCTCATTTAACGAAAGAGTAAAAGAGTTTTATGTACAGGTTATAGATCAACCGCAAGGGAAAACAGAGTAGGCCAACAGGAGTGGCAAACACATGGTAGCAGAACACGGTTTCTTTTTTTTTTTAGTAATTATTACAGCCAGCAGATGACAGTGCCTGAGGCATACTTTCCGTGGAGGGCCAATCGCATATCAACACGTCACCATGCCCGTGCACCTGCTGCTGCCTAGTACATGGTCATTAGTATTAGTATATTGTTGGTCTGATGGTCTCCTTATAGGGCTCATGTAGATTTGACCTCACACTGCTTTCCAGTAAAGCACTATAAATCTTAATTACCTTCAAGGCTAGGTGTCAATACGAAAGGTACAAGAATATGTGCTCTACATGGGCACATCCTAGTACAGATTTCATTGCCATTTATAAACAGCCACAAGATCGATCCGCATTTATCTGCTGGAAGCCTGAATCCATGTGCCATGTGTGAGCAGCATAGAAAATGCAGGAGCCGTCAGAAACAGTACATTTGCATATGTATCAGCAGGCAGCAGAAAGCTACTGGTGTCACGCACGGATTTAAGTAATTGCAGGAGTGATGAGAATATGTACCTGAATCTGCAACCGTAATAACATATTTCATGCAAGTAGGTTTTCAAACACCTGATCGGCAAGAACACCCTTACTACTCACTTTGAGAAAGCATCTTTGGCCACAAGGTTTTCAAATTTCTCTGAGAAGTTGTCGCGCAGCAGCCTGCAGGCCGCAGCTAGAAAAGGCTCTCCCCAACTCCAGCTGTGTTGGCATGTGCGTACGCTCTGAGCATAGTGTTTTTTGGGGCGAACATGCACATGCCTCACGCACGGATGAACTGCCGGCCACCTGGCATCGGACAGGAGCGCGCGCACACTGAGCCCCAGCGGTCGCTGCAGGGCGAGTGAGCAGCAGCAAGAGACAGGCACTTAATTCTGAAGCTGCTCCTCCTGTCCTCCACCATGCGAGCTAGATACTCCATTAGCGAATAGGCAAAGGTTCCCCCCCAGTTACTGACGGACACAAGCATCCATCTTCTCTGGTGGTGTTGGGTTGGCGAGCTATAGCTCGCGAGGGTGAGGCCAGTAGCCCAGTACGCACAAAAGCTGGACAAGCTCAGAGACTTCATTGCCCACCGTCCGAGTGGCCAAGAACTTGAATGCCCTCCTCTCTTCTCGTCGTATAAATAGTAGCCGAGCTCGATTCCATCGTCCCCCGGCTACGTCCACCCAGGCAGCCACAGATCAAGAAAGCAAACCACGAAGAGCTTGCAAAAGGAGGAGAAGAAGAGAGAAAGTAACCGAGGGAAACGGAGACAACAATGGCGCTGCGCGACGTGCTGCTGTCGATAGCGCAGACGCCGCACCGGCTGCGCAGGAGGGCGCTGGTGACGTGGACGCCGGCGCAGGAGCTGAACGAGGTGCGGGACCGGTCGGGGCCGCGCATGAAGCGGCGGCTCGAGTGGTACGACCTCGTGGGGCTCGGCGTCGGCGGCATGCTCGGCGCGGGCGTCTTCGTCACCACCGGTAGGGTGGCGCGCGACACCGCGGGGCCGGCCATCTTCGCGTCCTACATCGTCGCCGGTGTCTCCGCGCTGCTGTCGTCCTTGTGCTACGCCGAGTTCTCCGTGCGCGTCCCCGTCGCCGGCGGTGCCTTCAGCTACCTCAGAGTAACGTTCGGTAGGTTACTCTTTCCTCTCGCCATGGTTTCACGATGCCACATATATTGTTCTTGTTGAAACCAAGGCCTAAATCTTATGAGATTAACAGTGCTAGATTCATGTTTCTTAAAAAACGGTGCTGCTATAAATTTTTTTAAAAAAAAATCAATTGCCCTTGTCTCTTAAAAGTGGACAAAGGGAGTGGACAGTGTAAGCAAAGCCCCTCGATCTGATCCTATTTTGTCAGGCGAGTTCGTGGGGTTTTTCGGCGGAGCGAACATTCTGATGGAGTACGTGCTGTCGAACGCGGCGGTGGCGAGGAGCTTCACGGACTACCTGGCCTCGACGTTCGGGGTCACGGAGCACAACGCGTGGAGGATCGTCGTCGACGGCATCGCCGAGGGGTACAATGCGCTGGACGTGCCGGCCGTCGCGCTCATCCTCCTCATAACCGTATGCCTGTGCTATAGGTAAATGTCCGTGTCGCTGATCTACCATTTTCTAGCTACTCACTCTCACATTAACTTGTGCCTTAATTTGGTTTTATTTGTTCTTTGAGACTGTCGTTTGTTCTTACTTCCTATATTTTATGATGAACACAGTATAGTAGTACAAATTCTGTGCATGACTTGCTATCAATGCGATGACACAAGGCACGTGGACAAGTATATGCTTGTTCTCATCTGTTGGTTAAAAGAAAGCAAGATCGATCTAGCCTCTTCGAGAGGGAACAGAAAGAAACCTTAAGCCAGAGATTTAATAAAACACCTGTTGCAAAAGATAGCATCATTGACCATACCGATTTTAATTTGCAACAACTGCGCGCAGCACCAAGGAGAGCTCGATGCTGAACATGGTGCTGACGGTGTTCCACCTGCTCTTCTTCGCCTTCATCATCGTCGCCGGCCTGTGGAACGGCAGCGCGAGGAACCTCGTGCGGCCGCACGGGCTGGCGCCCTACGGCGTCCGCGGCGTCCTGGACGGCGCCGCCATCGTCTACTTCAGCTACATAGGCTACGACTCTGCGTGCACCATGGCGGAGGAGATCCGGGAGCCCTCCCGCGCGCTCCCCGTCGGCATCGCCGGCTCGGTGCTCGTCGTGTCCGCGCTCTACTGCCTCATGTCCGTCGCCCTCTGCGTGATGCTGCCCTACACCGAGGTGGTGACCATGCATGCTTACGCGCAGGCGTCGCTCGTTTCCGCCGCCCGGTCGCTGGTGCCTGCTGTCCTTCTCGGCTCACTGTACGTGCGTGCCTTGCGTTGTTGCAGATATCGGAGGCCGCCCCGTTCTCGTCGGCGTTCAGGGAGAAGGCGGGGTGGAGGTGGGCGAGCAGCGTGGTTGGCGCCGGCGCGAGCATCGGCATCGTAGCGTCGCTGTTGGTGGCGATGCTGGGGCAGGCCAGGTACTTGTGCGTCATCGCCAGAGCGCGTCTCGTGCCGCTGTGGTTCGCCAGGGTCCACCCTTCCACAGGCACTCCGATGAACGCCACCATCTTTCTAGGTACGTACACACAACAAGCAGACTGCTGAAACTTTAACTCCCAAATGGTTGGAATGGTGGTATAATTATTGAGTATAAATGTTGTTTTGACTCCCAAATTGTTGGAATGGTGACATAGTTAGTGTTAGGAGAACTTTACATACATAATACTACATCATTCCCGGAAATAAGGAGAGAGTGAGAAAAGAGAACTAATACATGTGTATAAAAAAAGGGACAAGCATGTAGGAGTATAGTAAATATAATAGTTAAAGTCATAGGCTTATGAGTCTCAAGATAACTTACAAAATAAACCTAGTCTGGACTAAGTGATCATCCATATAATAAGCTTCCCTCTTGCACTATATTAGCCTCACTTTTGCTTTGATGCTCTGATATAGACTTCCAACATCGATGGGAGTCCACATAACGAGCAGTGTTTCCCATGATTGAGTTTAAACTTATTGTTTCTATGTAAATTAACTGTTGGCAATGATATATCCATAGTCACATATGTGTCACCAGATAATACACAGCCTTTTTTTGCAGTACATTCTTACAGCCTTGCACTTTCTTTGCCCAGGGTTCTGCACTGCATCATTAGCACTCTTCACGGAGCTGCAAATAGTGTTCGAGATGATATCCATCGGAACCCTGCTGGTCTTCTACCTGGTCGCCAACGCACTTATCTACCACCGATATGTGAAGATCGGCACAAACCGGCCTCTGCATGTCCTCCTCTTCCTGCTGCTCCTCACGCTGAGCTCTCTCGGCTTCTCTCTCTCGAGGAAGATTGATGGGTGGTGCCGGTGGGGGATGACACTGTTTGGGGCAATCTCCATAGCAATCACCACCATCTTCCACTGCACAGCACGGGAGGACATCACTGGACCACCACTGGAGTGGTCGGTCCCTCTAATGCCATGGCCTGCTGCTGCATCTGTCTTCCTGAATGTGTTCCTGATAACCACTCTCAAGGTGAGATCATACCAGAGGTTCGGCATCTGGAGCCTTGTGATCATAGTTTTCTATGTCTGCTATGGGGTGCACTCCACATACTCTGCAGAAGAAAATGAGATTGTCAATGCAATGATCCATCATGCAAATCTGGACATATCTTAGCAGTGGTGGGGTATGCCAGAAGTTACAATTGGAGCTCAATAGATTGGCAATTAGGCCATTTTGGAGATGGTCCCAGGCCTAAAGATGGTGCAAAAGAGTCTTTTGCTTTAGGTTAATCCCTCCTTTATCCTGCTTTAGTGCTTTCTGATTGGCCAAAAACTATTGGCATGTGCTTACTTTTTAGTCGAGGTACATATGCATAATTATGCAAGGCATGTTTTTGTTTGACGAATTATTTGAAAATCTATCTATTTTCACCACAACAAATGACAACGCCCTAGAATGCAGGAAACTACCAAAAATCAGCATGATGGGAGCTGACTTGCCCCAGCTAGAAACTAACTTTAACCTGCAACTCCCAGATGGAGCAGGGGTGAGAATACAAAACAAGATAATCATATACAAGTTTACCGGAAAGTATATCATAAAAAATGTACAAGCACTGGTTTAGTCTATAAAAATCATTGTTACTCAAACTTGAGAAGCCAAAGTTAATGATTTTGCTTTTCTGTGCAACTCATAACGTGGAGAGAAATAAGCAGAAAAAAATAAAACGAATATTCTGTGTCCAGACTTCAGAATTACTGATACTATTTCACTCACGTTATTTCCATTAGTATGGAGAAAGGATTCCCTCAGATAGCTTTAACACATGAACACATTGATACCATTCACCTTTCATGCCATAGAGTTGATGCCTAAAGGCACACAACTCGCCTGTGTGTTCAAGAAAAAATTTCAGTTCCTCACCAAGAACAAATAGATCATACAAGCACATCCTCTAACCTTACTGATCGAGGAAAAGATGTTAACTAGATGAGAATTTTCACAAGAAGCATAGCAGACAATTTCAGTTCTGAGAACTAAATGACCAGTATTCATGTTATAAATAAAAAGATATTCCATACAAATTTCAAAAGATACATATAGTTCATTCCCAAAGAAGAAAGCATTCACAATTTATCAAGGCACATGTAGGACTCATGAGATGAAAATATTCAATAGACTACGCTTTTAAATAGTGATACAGGATAACCCTAATCAATGGCTGTCATACATACATAATTGTACTGAAATTTCAAGGACCACACATGATGGAATGCGGGAGTAAAGCCGAACATCATGGAGCGTATTCATGCTTTCAAATCAGCATGCTTCATCGGGTCAATGTGCATACCTCAGTTTTCATTTCTTAATGCTCGTCTCAAGTGGTAACCCAATTGTCGAACAGCACAGTGAGTCAAGGACTGGATGCCAGTATACTAAGGACCACATACTCTGATGGTGAGTCCAAGACCGTGCTTAAGTGGTTAGTGGTGTCTTCATCTGCACCAAATCCGCTGAAAGCAAACAGAACTATTAGATTGCAGTTCTGAACCGAAACTTATAAAATATAGCTGGAAAAATATGAGTACCAATTACCCATGTATTGTTCTCACTGGATAAGAAGTTTCTGAAATCTGAACAATAACAAAACTGTAGCAGGACACAGAATACCTAGGGTCCAAGATTTGTCATTGACAGCAACTAAACTTGCAGCTCTGCAGAAAGCTAGCATAATAGATGGAAAGCCTTTCCCTTCGCTCCTTCACTCTAAGGCCTTCTTTGGCAGGGCTTTTGTCGGGGCTTCTCCACCAGCTTAATCAAAAGCCCTGCCAAACACATGCAAAAATGGCTTGAGAAGCCGAAGCGTGTTTTCGCCTAGAAGCCTGGCTTCATCGTTTGGAGAAGCCTGAGCCCTGTCAAAGATGGCCTAAGAACGAATTACATATAGCAAACATGAGTAGTATGTGACAAATTATAGTCATCATCTAAAAGTTGAATCTCCTGAAAAATGAGAAAGAAAGAAACAAAGAAGAAAGAAAAGATACCATTGTCAGTAGCGATTCATGTACACAAACACATCCCGCAGAAACATTGTCCGGAGATGAGAAGGATTCAAAGGAGAAACCCAACGACAAGAGAATGGTTATTCTTATTCACACAAATAGAATTGCTAGTTGCAAAAGGAAGCACATAAAAGTAATTAAAAAAAAGGCATTACATCTTGTCCACAGAAGTTACTTTCTTAGAAAAGGTGGTCAATAGGGGAAAAAATGAAGGTCCGGATTACAGCCTATCAACACTGCCACATATATTGATGAAGGATCGGTAATCAACATAAATAATTCATGTGGCAAGAGTCATATTCGTTTTCTGTACTGTGCAATTTTTCAATTAGAATATGTCTTTCAAGAATAACCTCATTATAAAGAAGAGCATGTAGAATCCAACTTCTTTAATTTTTACCAGTAGTTTTACATACAAGAGGTGAGTGTAAACTTTTGTCTCACTTTTGAAGGGAAATCTGTGCGACCTTATCTTGAGGATTTTTACTTCGGTACCACTAACTGTATAAAATGTATATTTGATGCAGCAATCATGGACCCAAGGAATGTTAATGTGAGGATGTTACCAAACTACCAATATTGCCTTCCCATTTTGACATCCAGTCATTGAGATGTCCAACTCCAGGACAGGGAATTCTTCATAGACATACAATGCACAGAGTATCGAGTACCATCAATAGCCCAATTAAATATGCAGAATGCAAATATCCCCAAAAAAATCTACAAGAACTAAACAGATGTATTCTGCTGGGTGGACGTAACTGAAAATGAAACCTTGACATGATTATCTCAAACATACAGGTTGGTGCAACCAGCAAAGTAGAACCCTGAGATTTCATTCAGGACCTCAAATGAAAAATACAAAGGATACTATTGGCCTCAGACCTCAATTGACAGGTTGAGGAACTAGCAAATGGCTGAAAAAAAATGCAGTCCCTGAAAGAAAAAACACCTCCAGTTCATTATTTTGCTTCTTGAGTTCAGTTTATTATTGTCCCTATGTTATAGGGGCAAAGGTAGCAATTCTATGATGTAAATATGTGATATAGTAGAAACAATTGTGTTCTTTCTTTTCCAGGAATTAGAAGTCCAGGGCCTGAAAACACAATTTTTATCAAAACTCAATGCTCTAATCTTCTAACATCCTTAGGTTATCGATAGTTATATGTTATTTTCATCAGAACATAGAATCAAATCAAACAAATTAAAAACGAAAATAAGGAGGCAAGTAGTCAACAGATGTGGAACAGGCAAGACAACCTTTTTCATCCATAAGAAACTCACCCTTTAAGCAAATACAAGACTGAAAAAACACTAAGGCTTGTCCACTTCAACTACATCACAGATCCATCAAAGCTACTACATATAAACAGCACTAAGAAACTCCTAAACTCGCAAGCCAGCATGTAACGAGGACAAGCAAGAAAGCTTGAAGGAGACACCTTTGTGCCTCCACTTCAGTCCAAGGCATCGACGATGCGGCCGACAAGCGCGTCCATGAGCCTCCTCTGTGCATCAAGGTGCCGAAGCGCCATCTCCATCCGCATCCTCTGCGTCTCCCGGGCGGCCTCCATCCTCCTCTCCTCCGCCCGCAGGAAACCCTCCCCGATGGCCCTCAGAGCCCCCACCACGTCGCTCACACCGTCCTCATCTCCCGCATCGTCCCGCCGCCTCTTCCTGGGCGGGGATGCGGGAGGGGAAGGGGGACACGGCGGAGAAACCGCCGGCGGCGGCGGCGACGAGGACAGGGACGTGGATCGGGACTGGGACTTGGAGAAGAAGGGCGGGGACGGGCCGTCGAGGAGGTCGATGGCGTCGAGGAGCGGGCACGGGCGGCGGCGGTTGGATCGGAGGCGGCGGCGGAGCTTCTCGACCTTGTGGCGGCACTGCCTGGCGGTCTTGGACGGGGCGGCCGCGGCGACGGCGGCCCAATCGGCGGAGGTCAGGTGCTCCCGTCCGACGGCGAGGCGGCGCGCCGTGTAGGCCCGCGCGAGCGCGAGGGTCTCGTCGGTCGTCCAGCACGGGGGCGGCACGCGCCGGCCGGACGCGCGGGCGGCGGGGGAAGGAGGGGAAGGAGAGGCCATGATGGTGGTGGTGGTGGGGGTGGTCCTGGAGGGGACGGTGAAGCGGTGGTGGTGGAGGACGGCATGGATGGTGCGGTGGGTTATAACGGAGGCGTTCCTTCCCCTTAGGCGGCAACAGGTGGCGGTGGGCGCACGCGGGCGGCGGTGGGCGGCAGCGGCGGCGGCGCCAACCGCGGCGCGTGGGGGCACCTTGACCGACACCCCGCCCCCGCGCGGCGCGGCGCGGCGCGGGAGGTGCGACTCGTAAAATTTCGCGGTGGGCTTCCGTTTCCGTCCTCCTTTTCGGCTGGTTGCCTGGGCGGCTGCGATGCGTCGGGAGCGGGCGCCACGGCCGTCGGATCACGGGCGGGCCGCCCCCGTGGACTCCGAGGGCCGCCTCGTCCTCCTCTTGGCAATAATCTTTTGGTTTCGGGGCCGAAATGGAATTTGGCTCGGGGGACGGTGAGCGGTGGTCGTCACGTCGTGCGATTGGCCGCGCACGGCGGCATGCGGCGCGTGCGACCTGCCCACCCCCCGGTGGGTAGCGTGCGGCAGCGGCAAGGCGACTCGCGGGGGCGCGCGGCTTCGGCGTGCGCGGAGGGGCCGTGTGTGACCAAGCGACCGGGGCGCCGACGCCGACGCCGACGCGGCGTGGCCGCAGAACAAGGGCGACGTGATGTGACGTGCCGCGTCCGGCGTCCGGGTGTAAAGGCGGCAGCGTGCTGCAGCCGGGGCCCGGTCGCCGCCGGCAGCGTGGAACGCATCAAGGCGATAGAATATTATGGCAGCGAGAGCTGCCCGGCATGTCAACGACAGTTCGGTACAGAGAAGGATTGGAGCGATGGAGCCGTTATCTGAGCTTCAAGAACATCATAAACATGGTCATGGCCTGATCCTGATGGTCACCATCGCGTCCATCCATCTGAGCATTGAGCCAAGGCGTGAACGGCCATGGCCTGATCCTGATGGCCACCTCGGCATCTCCATGAGCATGAGGCATTGTAGAACCATACAGCATCGTCATTTCCCAATTCCCATCATCCGAGAACATCATATCATAAACATGGTCGGAAGGCCTGACGCACAGAACTGCTCGGCATGGCCACGGGGAGATGAAACTTCATTCAAGAACATCATAAACATGGTCGAAAGGCCTGAAGGCCAGACGCAGCTGCACGGCGTGGCCACGGGAAGATGGAACTTAAGACCAATGTATACGTTCACAACGACCGAGAACTATAATATTCATTCAC
>JAKNSH010260211.1:0-10543 GCA_027790015.1 Cymbopogon flexuosus
GGGGGGGGGGGGCGGGGGGGGGGGGGGGGGTGGAGATCATTATTGCTTGATCTGTGCACTCGCCGTGGTATATGTTTCAGTGTAAAACTTATATGTCCCTGCAGAATTCTCTCTGATGTGCTCAAGTTAAGAGCTACACTAATATTTGGGCAAGGGGTCCCAAAGTTATTTGTAGAATATCTGCATTGTACTCAGTGTGATTTATATTTGAATATTGTGAAGTTTCATTCCTAATGCATCTTTTTAGCATCTGTTCACAGTTGGAAACAACCACAGTAAGCTTCCTATACATCCGCTTTGAATTTCATTTCTGGTTGCTAGCAGGTTCTTCCTCTATTTCTAAATTGTAAGACATTTTGGCCTTTCTACATACATTTTGCTATGCACCTAGATATAATACACAATGTCTATGTTTAGATACATCGTAAAAGGCCAAAACATCTTATAATTTGGCATACTGTTGAGTTTTGACAACTGTTGGTTTTTCTTGAAGGGCCAGGAAATTGGTCGAGTGACATCGGCTTGACCGAACCAACTGAAGCAGCACTACCATCCAGGCCAATCCGTGGCGGTTTGCCCTTCGGTGGCTTTTATAGCTTGCTTGGCAACACCAAGCAGACGTTCATAGGATGAGCTGAGGAGCAAGGGGGTTTGAAGCTGTTTAATTTCCTACTAGGTGAACTTGTTTCCCCGACACTGATTTCCTCTGTATATCCTCTACCTTCCCACACTTGATGCATGCATGTGCAGACTATGCAAGTTGATGATTTCTGTTCTGCCCAAATTTCCTTTGATACAGGTTAAGCAGCACTTCATGAGCTCATGTTATGACGACTGATTTGGCTGGGACAGTTTTTGGGGGATCATGCATGCTGCAGATGTCATCGCCTCTGCTTACTTTCGTCAGATGGCATGCTAGCCATTGGAACACTGTCTATGCTGGCTGAACATCTGTATTATTTTTATCGATCCCTTGTCAGGTCGAAGTGGAACACTACTCGATCACCATGTTGTGGCTTTTGTTTCACGCTCAGATTCTGGTGTTGAAACGCAAAGCTATGCTACGATATATGCTTCGATCCTGACTCCTGGGCGACGAATAATTGGTCCTTGCATTTGCTGTTTCATGTTCTTCTCTTTGTGGTGTGTGAAGCCTTGCTCCATCATTAGTATAGCGTGTGTGTCTTGTCTTGGATCATGGCTGATTCCGGTGACCTGCACTGCCATCTGAACTGATTATTGTTCAACTCTGAACTCAGACTTAACAAACAACTCAGGACGGGGACAAGAGAAGGTCAATCAATCACATAATTAATGCTTTGTTTTTCTTATTGAAAAAGAAAACAAACCAGCAAAATAGTGACCGACTTATGGATGGTCTTAGTCTTTGGATTTATTAAGCCTAATTAGGTCGTCATTAGCACAAGTGTTACTATAACACTTTATTGTCAATTCATGGGATAATTAAGCTTAAAAATTTGTATTGCAAATTGCACATAAACTATACAACATTTTTTTTTATTTTGTCTACTTTTAATACTTCATGCATGTGACCAAACATTGGATGGATGTGACAGGTGTAAAGTTTTAGAAATGGAAACTAAACCAGGCCTAATCGAGAAATCAAATTTGTTTTAATAAGATTATACTCATTCTGTACCAAATACCTGCACTTCAAAAAAAGTTTAATCAACAAAGGTAAATGTATAAACGGTCTCAAACTTGTAAAAAAACTTAAATTCACCAACTTTGAATAATACACCACTAAATAAATTACTAATTATATTAAAGACCTCGACAATTTTTTGGGCTAGTTTTTTTACGGTAGAGACTAGAGACCCATAACAATGCCATAGACATTTTATTTGACTTTGTTCTCATTGAGCTCTAGTGTCTTCTGACCTAAAAAAGGATGCTTAAATTCCCTACGATTGTAAAGTTTTTGACAATTTTGATCCCACAGGCACTCAAGCATCGACATTGTAATCGACCCATCATTTTTAGTCATCCTCATGAACAAATTATAGAGATTTCTTTTTGACACCGCTCACATTGTGGCTAGTCTAAGGAGACGAGATGACGACAACACGAGACAACACACACAAGGCAGCGAGGTTAGAGGCATGATCTATGATGGTAAGTGGCAATCACATCAACGTTACCTATTGTGTATCATTTAACAAATTTAGTGAGTAAATATACATTTTGAAGGTTTGTAGAACTAGGGTCTTGTTTAGATTGGTATGGAACTGTAAGTTATCTCACTCTCTCTCCATCACATAGAATCTAGAGACACATGCATGAAGCACGAGATAAATCTTTTAAGTCTAGTTAGAATATGATTGAATAATAACTGTCAAATACAAACAAAAATACTACAGTACCAATTTTTTTAATATTTGCAATCTAAACCAGGCCTAGGTGAAACCTTTAAGAACTGCTTATGAATTTATAACTTAAAAATTTATCCTATAAAGATTAATGTATATTTTGGCTAGTAGGTGGACCTGCTTCTGGGACCCACGAGGCCACCACCAACACGAGGCCATGGTCCGGCCGTCGGGGGCAGCCAGCCGGTCGGTACGCGACAAGGCCAGGGTGGGAGGGGAAGAAGCTCAAGCTCGTACGGAAAGGGGCCCACTACTCCACGCTCGCTCTCGTGGGCGTCGCGCCGCCCACAGGCCAGGCCACAGCCAACGCCCAAACCCAAGCCAAAGCACTCACTTTTCTCTCCCCTCTCGCCGCCGCAGCCGCGGCGCACTTCCCCACCGCCGCCCTCAGATGGCGCCCGCCACGGCCGACGCAGCCCCGACCCCGCCGCCGCCGACGTCGCCGTGGGTCATCCTCGGCAGCATCCCGCGCGTCGCGGAGCTCGACGGCGGCGCCGACGTGTCGCTGGCGCTGGCCGCGCCCCCGCGGGTGTCGCGCCTGGCCGTCTCCCCGCGCGTGTTCCCGGCCCGCCCCACGCCGCTCAACTTCCCGTTCGTGCTCGCCACGGACCCCTCGGGCCTGCTCCTCCTCTCCGCTCAAACGCGTCGACATCGACCGCCCGGGCGAGCAGTCGGTCCACCTGAGCTACTCCGACCCCCGCTACTTCGTCCTCGACGCCGCCACGGGCTCCGCGCTCCGCCTCCCGGACCCGGACCCCAAGTTGCCCATCCAGCACCAGGCGTTCGTCGGCGTCCTCGTCTCCCCCGGTGGCTCCGGCCGCTACGTCGTGGCCGAGCTCGTGCCTTTCATGGGCACCGAAAACGCTGATCTCCGCTGCTTCGACTCCGACGTCGGCGAGTGGGTCAACAAGCGCGTGGACTACCCGCTCCCGGCGCGCGTGTACGCGCCGCTCCGCACGCTCGCGCACCACGGCAGGCTCTGGTGGGTCGACTTCTCCTGGGGCGTTCTCACCGCCGACCCCTTCGCCGAGGAACCTGTGCTCGGCTTCGTCCCGCTGCCCCGCCCCTGCGTGCTCAAGAGCAGGGAGGCCTGGGGGTTTCTCGACCAGCTCCGCTACGTCGGGGTCAGCGCCGGCAGCCTGCGCTTCGTCGACATGTACCGCCGCGGGGCCGCCCCCAACAAGGTCACCGTCTGGACGCTGCGCGACCCGGACGCCACGGAGTGGACGCTGGAGCACCAGGCCACCTTCGCCGACGTCTGGGCTGACGACACCTACAAGGCCACTGGCCTCCCCAAGGAGCCCCTGTGCTCGCGCTCATCCACCCCCACAACCCCGCCGTCGTCTACTTCTTCCTGGAGGACCACCTCTTCGCCGTTGACGTGCCCGCCCGCAAGGTGGTCGACTGCGAGCGCTACCACCTGGTGGCGCCTCCCCGCGAGTACGACATTGCCAACCGATTCGTCCGCGTTTGGGAGCTGCGGCGAGCGGTCTCATCAGGTCCTCATCTCATCCTTATCTCGCTATGCTGCTCAGTGTGTTCACTTTGGACTCATTAATCATCGCTTGCTTCTGTGCATGTATTTGCCTGGTGCCTGCCATTTATATTTGCTCTTCATTGCTTGATATTCTCCCTCAGAAAAGGAAATAAAAGTTCATTGCTTGACTGTGTATTCGCAGCAGTAGATGTTTCGGGGTTAAAACTCTGTCCCTGTAGATTTGTCATTGCTGTGCAGGTAAGAGGTACACTAATATTTGAGCAAGGGGTCCCAAAGTGATGCACATGACGATCGATAAACCAATTATGTCTTGCCTCCTTATAGATGGTTAGAGTGTTGAAATTGGTTAATTCTTTTTCTTGAAATCAAAGTGTTCTGCACTGGGGGTGTGTGCTATTAGACTACTTTACTATCGGTTTTGTTAACCACAAGTTGAGAGCAAGTTTTTGTATATGGTACATATTAACATATGCATGCTTCATCACTGAATAAAATGTTTACATCATATATATTGCTGGATCGAGTTAGGCATCCATCAAAGCCTTTTCTTACACTGTTACACATAACACATACTGGATCACCAAGATTCAAGAATAATTTGTTAATCACAAGTTCAGAACCTGAATTCACTAGTCATCAAAGTTATTGTGATGTTCCATTCTTAATGCACCGTTTTAGAATTTGATCACAGTTAGAAATAGCCAAGCTTACTGCTTCCTACACATCTGCTTTTGAATTTTATTTCCTGTTGCTAGCAGGCAGTATATATTCTGTACATAAGGCGCAATTAATTAGGCTATCAAGTATCCAAATAGTGATGGAGAGAAATCGAAATTGGCACAATGCCTTTGTTTTGACGATTAACTGTCGGTTTTGCTTGAAGGGCCAGGGAATTGGTCCAGTGACATTGGCTTGACTGAACCAACTGAAGCAGCACCACCATCCCGGCCAATCCCTGGTGGTTACCACTTGGTTGGCAACACCAAGCAGACGTTCATAGGATGAGCTGAGGAGCAAGGGGTCTGAAGCTGTTTAATTTCCTTAGGTGAAATTGCTTCCAGCCTCCCCCCCACACTACTGTGAATATGTGATCTCAGTTCCTCTGTATATCTACCTTCCCACACTTGATGCATGCATGCAGGCTATGCAAGCTGCTGTGATTTCTATTCTGACCAAAACTTCATTTGATACAGGTTAAGCAGCACTGCATGGGCTCAAGTTATGTTATGGCGACGTGTTTTGGCTGGGACAGTTTTGGGGGGTCATGCTGCAGATGAACTCATGGCCTCTGCTACTTTCATCAGATGGCAATATGTTGGAACACTGTCTATGTTGCCTGAATGTTATTATTTGATCGATCCCTCGTCAGGTAGAAGTGGAACAGTACTCGATCGCCATGTTGTGGCTTTTGTTTCACTCTCAGATTCCGGTAACTTGAAACGCAAAACGATGCAATGATATATGCCCCGATCCCATGCCCGATCCTGGGTGACGAATTGGCCCTTGCATTTGCTGTTTCATGTTCTTCCCTTTGTGTGTGTGTGTTTTTGAAACCTTAATCAGTGTTAGTGTGTGTGTGCCTTGGATCATGCCTGACTCGAGTGACTTGAGCTGCACACCTACAGTGCTTTCTGAGCTAATTATTGTTCAACTCCTATCTGAATTGTGAACTCAGACTTGACAAACAACCCAGGACGTGGACAAGAGAACACATAATTAGAGCTTTATTTTTTATTAAAAAAATAAAACAACCAGCAAAATACTGACCGATTTATAGGATGGTCTGTCTTTGAATGGTTACAGCACTGCGAAAGGGCAGATATTGAAGCTAGTTACTACTCCAGGACCCTACTATGAATAATTCAATGAACAAAACAGCAAAGCCTGAAATTAAAGCAACAAAGGAGCTACAGTAGAAGAAACACCATGACCTTGTCTATGTAAAAAAAAAAGCAAAAACGAACCCTATCTCTTCATCTTTGTGCCTGGTAGAGTATTTACATCTGATAACCCTGAGGCCACCTGCCCATGAGCTGCTGGTAATAAGTTGCCGCCGCATTCCCATTCCCATTCGCTATTGGCAATCTGGACTGCTTCTCTGGGTTCACCTTCTCCTCACCTCTCGGCAGCATAAGGCCTGCGCAACCCTGAATTGGCGATCCATGGTTAGGCACCTGCGCTGGCATTGGCATGAAGTTGCCCATAGATGGTACCGGCATTGCCATGCCAGGAGGGAGCATTCCGAATGAGAAGCCCCCTGAATTAGCTGCAGCTGCACTGAGTTGTGGTGGGAGACAGAGTGAGCCGTAAGAACCAGCAGCAGCAGCGCTCAATGGAAACATGCTGAATTGTGGAGGGCCTGGAGGCTCTCGCCTCCGCTGAATGCTGCTGGCAGCTGGAACTTCATGGTTGTGTTTCCCCTCATACATCGTGATCACAGACTTGAGATCATTGGAGGCCCTCTCCACATGCTTGCGCACTGAGCAGCCCTCGTACGTGCATTTGTAGTAGCTCCTGCATACAGATACAAGGACGTGTTTTGAACAATTGAAAATGATAAATTTCCACTTAGTTTGCTGATAAAAGGATGGACGAGACGGAAATGGCACCAAGACTGACCTTGGGTTTGGGTTGCCTTTCACGACTTTTTGCCCATACTTGCGCCAGCGGTAGCCATCGTCAAGAATGTCGACTTCACTTGTTGTTTGCACAACAATCCGAGGCTCCCGGGCAGCTGGCATAACAATCCTGGTGTTGGTAAAAATCTCCATTTTCCTAGAAAAAGAGCCAAAGGAACAAATGAGAACTCGTTGACTAGGATGGTATTTAGAATTATATATACTTGGTTGGTAACAAGGTTCAAACCTTCTTTTAGATTCAGTCTCAACTTCGTTCATGTCATTGGTTGAAGGAACAGCACCATGCATGGCCCTATTACTCTTCTCATTGGAGGAAAGTGTTGATGAGACATCCATAGACTCCATAACAGACGTGTCAGCAATCTCGGTTGTAGTAAGAGAGCCAGACAGTTTTGTTTCAAGATCTCCGCTGTGCATATCTTGGAACTGGCCAATTCCAGGCCCAGGCTTAGAACTGAAGTTCTCTAGACCATCAGCTTCTGAATCATTGAATTGCAGTGGATGACTATGAGAACCTTTGTAGACTATCTCTTTTATACGACCTTCTAGAGAACACTCCACCGTTTTCTTGGCAGGGCAATTTGGATGAGTACATTTGTAGTATCTCCTTGGACGTTCACTGCTCTTCACTTGCTTGCGTCCATAACTTCTCCAGTTATATCCATCCTCGGCAGGGCCAGTGACTGGAGCTGAAGAATCTTCCCCATCTTGGATTTTCTCACTCTTTTCTGGCTCAACGTCAGGGGAAGGACGATCATTATCAAACATGGAATCACATATCTTAGGTTTAACTAGATTGTCGTCAGCTTCATGCTTGTTCGTAGTTGGGTTAGCATGAAGATGTGACTCCTGACTATCCTTGGTTAAGGACTGGGTTTGGTGAATAACACTTGACCCCTGACAGTGAAATTTCATCAAGGCAAGTTCATTATTAACTGCTTTCACAGATCGAATTTGTAGAAGAAAAAAGAAATGCAATTGCAAGAAATAGCCAAATAGGTCATCAAGTAAATTACCTTCTCTGCAGTCCATAAGGTTGATGGTTTAGACCTCGAAATGGGCTGGAAGGAAAATGCAGAATCTTCAGGTAAGTGATCTTCAGACTTCTCGGGGACGGACGGCATTGTTGATTTAAAATTATTGGACATCAGGAATGGCAATTTACCAGTGGTAGGAGAAGGTTGAGACTGCAGAAATATAAACAGTTACACAATGTTCAGACAATAAAGATAGGTTCGTCTTTTTTGTTCCGAAATTCCACCTTCGCAATAAGACGTTGGAAATTGATAGAAAAAAAACAATCAATTAGATTATCCAGACTTGAACATAGTTCAAAGCTATTGGCCAGCCTATCCTTCGCAGTATCACCTCAAAAATCACACAATGAATGCAGAGACACTTACAATGGCATTTGGAAGGAAAACCGGTGATTCAAGAAGTTCCCTTGGGCTCACACCAGGTGGAATTACCACCGGAGACCGAATTGTCGCACCAGATGAACTGACACGGGATATATCAATTTTCAGGACACCAAAACCAGCTCTTGCAGCCATCCTCTCTGCAAGACCTCCAGGAGAGGTTGATTTCTGATTTTTGCCAAAAAGGTTAGATTCAATCTGTGGATGATCTTTCATATCTTGAGAGGTTTCTTGAGCGCTCGAAGCAATGAAAGATTTACTCTTCTCGAATTCATCCAGGGCTTTGTTGCTTCTATCGTCGCCAAGGATGTTGGAGAACGGAGCGGAGCTGAATTCTTCGTTGAAGAAGCTCGGCATCAGTGTTCTTGGGCTGGGTGAGGGAAGCATCCAATCCTCCACCAATGCACAGCGGTTGTCGGTCCCAGTGCCAGCAGCAATAAGGTAAGCAACACAGACTTACACCTTTAAAGCAAAATCAATATTTTAGGTGACACTAAATTGTATTATAAAATCAATCAGGTGCCCTCAGAAAAAAAAATTCAATCAGGTGCAGTATTTCTCACCAACTGTGCATAGAAAAAACAAATGATATTGCTAGACATGGCACATATATGAGACCATAGCTGGAAATGAGAACAGCTAACTGAAGACCGAAGCAGTCATTTAATTTAATATACAAAGCACTTGAGCTCGGACAGGTAATGGGTCAAAGTTTGCACAAACAGTAAACAGTAAAGGAACTTATTAAACACAATGAGAGTAGAGTACTTTACTGCTAAACCCAACTAGAATATTTATAGTGTGGAATTGATGCACACGAAAATACAGACTACAGAGTACTCCGTATACATCTAAAGTACAAACACTACTGAACGAGTTCATAGTAAATCCATAAAAATAACAACCAAAAAACCAGGTGAACTTTAGATCGCTGACATTTGAACTAAATCCAAGCACACCACTGCAAGATGCAGTTCGACTCTCAAGCATGCAAACAACCACGGCGTAAATAAAAATAAAAATAAATGTCAGGTCTCGAATTCTTGCAAAACGACCCACTGACACAATTTTCTTACACAAACCATAGGGAACTAGCATCTCAATTTTGCAAAAAAAAAAAAAAAAAAAAAAAAAATGTTGAACCAAATAAACTCGAACTTGACGGAGAAATTAGACAATCCAAGCAACAACCCACAATTCATCGGCTTCGATGACAAAGGCGCCGCCTTGACAACAAAACTTTTAAAAACGAAACATGGAGGAATTAAAAGCGACAAGGCATTGAAATGGGCACCTGAGGTGGCTGCAGCGGTCGACGGCACCGATACGGCTCTTCCTTGACGAAGCAAAGCGGCACGAGGCGGCGGGGCGGCGGATGTGCGAATGCGGCGTGGACGGTCAAATCGCTCGCTCGCCGGCGGGGATAAGAACAGAACAGAACAATCGGGCCTCTGACTGACTATGGACAAAATTTCCAGTCTTTCTACGGAAAATCCCTTTTCACCCTGCAATTGTAGCAAGAACCTACCATCCAACTGCAGCAAACCCTCCACGAAGAAGAATATGTTCCGAGATGGCCTCTCTCTCTCTGACTCTTTCTCCCTCTGTGTGTGTGTGTGTGTTGGTGGCTTCCTGATATTTATGGGGCGCAAGCAGTTTTTGCCGGGAGAGGGAGAAGAGAGAAGATGGAAGAGGGAGGAGTCAAAGCGGTTGGCCGAGAGGAGCTAGGCGAACGGCGGCAGAGATCTGGCCAGGGCATTCGTTACCGGCGATATAGGCTCCTCTTTCTACGTACGTAATTTTGACAGGAGACCTTCGACTCCGAGCTGCAGAGCTGCCGTCTTCCCCGCTCACTTTCCCCCATCTTTTATGGAAGCGGTTGCTCTTTAACTGTCTGACGGTTTAAAATTAACCATCTTTACATGCGTCATTATCTGCCGCTGCATGCTTCTTTTCTCAACCACACACACACAAAATAAAATCGAAGGGCTCAGTTCTGACTGCCTTTTACCGTGTGTCATCTCATCTATTTTTAGCAGAGATATTTTGTCTTTCATCATGTTCAAAGGATCTTCCTGCAGGTACTGAGGTACACACAAAAGTGCAGTACTGCTATATGGTAAAAGAGGACAGAGATGCCGCAACCCAGCAAGTTGGAGTTCTGCTGAGCTGACAGCTCCACTCCAGGGGATCTGGCTATAGCTCCAGCAGAGCAAGTGGTGCCATACTGAATGAACACTGAACAAATTGGAGGAGAAGGCGAGGTTCATCTTCTCTTCTGAAGCTCGATGGTCTCATCCCATGGCGGCAGCAGCCATCTCCTAGGCCTCACCATCAGTTTTGGCACCATGCAGGGGAGTGTCCATGGTACATGCACCATGCATGATGCATGGATTATGGATATATGCATCCATTCAGGTGTCTCGCCATCGCCAGGTACCATGTGGTTACTGTAAACAAACATGTGCAGTTGTCATGAACAGAAGCAGCTGAATCCTGGGTCACTGAACTGTAGTCTGTACTATAATATGACGAAGGAACCGCAGTAGCTGAACACTGAACTAATAAACGAACTGCTGCAGTAGCTGAATTACTGGA
>JAKNSH010260240.1:0-20550 GCA_027790015.1 Cymbopogon flexuosus
CTATAAACAAATCCTTTTCCCTGTAGCAATCAGGCTCACACCAGACTAGGTGTGTTGCAAAACAGGTAAACGAAAGCACATAACAAAAGTTGGAGGACTGCTAGTTTTGTAGACATCCTACACCAATATAGAATTGTTGTGACTAAGACGACTAAGTACTGCCTCTTTCTCAGCGCACTGCTTATACTAGTCATGGTGGCATACCACTATCTATTTTTATAGGGTGCAAATAGCAAACAAGGAGAAAAATTAATGTCTATATATATGAATCCTAGGTAAGGTGCCAGAAGATTAATTGCATGCATAAATATTCATAATTAAATAGTGAGTAATCATCATCAAACAAGCAGAGAATCCGGCGAAACACCTATTCTTTCCGGTGTGGATTGTTGTTTGATCTCTGGGCTGGCTGCAACGCACACACGTTTGACGTTACAGACCCGGCCAGCCTCGGGGCCAACTCTCTCGCTCTTGCCTCTTGGGCCTAGTGCGAGTCCTCCTCCTGGCCTGCGGGGGTGTGGACTCTGGAGTGGTAACAGGCATAGTTGTTCAGGATCTAGTTAGGAGCAGCAACTAAAAAAAAAAAAAAATTGCAGTTTTTTTATATCCCTCCTGTCCTGCCAAAGTACCAAACAAAACCGCGCTTCATGTTGTTCCCCCAATTTTTTACATTGACACAATGGCTCACAGCTCGACATGTCAATGGCTCACACCTCGACAAACAACCGACCATGCATGCATGCCATCAGATGTGGATCTAGAATCTGATCCAGGCAAGGATGGGAAAGCCCTCGGTATATGTAGAACAAGTCAAACAATGAAATTTGAAATAGTAACACCAGCAAACTACTCACCTCATCCTTTGACCATGCTTCATAACAAAGATAATCATGTGGATCCAGAACCAAACAACGTCTAGCATGCAAGGTTGCATAAATATAAAGCAAAAAAAAGGGCACCAACACCACATGATTAAAAGCAGAAATACCATGCAGCAAAACCATTACTTCGATCTGACACAACACTCACATAGTCTTGCATACATACCCTCCTAAGAGTTCAGGGTGCAAACTACTATTTATTATTAACACACAAACATCGACAGCCCAAAAACCTCGGCTTCAACCATCTCACGATTATTGCCACCCCCCACACCATTCAGAGACCACCGGAAACAGGCATAGGCAACTCAGTAGAGCAACAACTCTAGACCTTCCTGCACACACCTCCCTCACACACATACCCAGCAGGGTTTTCCTCAGTGGACTTGCCTTCCTCCTCTTCGCCCTTCATTTCCTCCCCCAACGCGCACTTGGGGTGCAGATCAAAGTCACACTCATCGCACCTGTAGGACCATGTACTGCCCATCTCTTCACACCCATCACAGCTGTACGTACCACGGCGCAGCAGGACAAGTTCGTGCTCGTCATGCAGCTCATGCTTCAGCTTCTCAGGCCACCCCTTTGCCATCTCATCCAGCTTCTTCTGCAGCTCCTCGATCCTCTCCTCGGTGAATGGGAAAGCATCAGCACCGTGGATCACCAGCTGGGCCTTCGCATCCCTGCTGACTGTCTGCCCAGTAGGACCGATAGCGACAAGTGAAGGGATCCCGCGGATTTTGAAGGTCTTCTTCAGGGATGTCTTCCTTTCATCTTCCAAGGGTAGAGCAAGCCATGGCATTTCAGAGAAAAAATCATTGAATGAGTTCTGATCCCTGTCACTGGAGATGAAGACAATCTCAAAATCACTGTTCTTCTCTTTGATCTTGTTGTATTCCTTGACAAGTGTGGGCAGGAAGGCACGGCATGGTCCACACCATTTTGCTGAGAAGTAAAGGAGGACAGTTTTCCCAACAAGTTCTGATACAGGAACCTGAGATACACATTAAGTACACTTCAATTTTCTCATGATAATCAGACTTGTATAATTAAAACTATCAAAGGGGCATAAAATATGTATGTTATACAATCTTTACTAAAGCAGGCACTAAAATAAAAGGACAGCGTTAAACAATATATCCTTCATCAATTAGCTGAACTCTGTTTACTTGGAAAATATCTCTTTATCATATCATCTATCACTTCCTAAAGTTAGCATAAAGACCATTATTCAAGGTCACAGTGGTTAATTCAAACTAGGATATTGCTTAAACAAAAGAGTTCTTTACCCATGCAGCAACAACAACAACAACTTAGCCTTTTGTCCCAAGCAAGTTGGGGCCATCTTAAAATAAAATTAGTACTTTTTTATAACGGAAACAAAATGGAGTGATTAACTTGTCTTTTGCAATGACAGAAGAGGACTTCTATATAAAAAAAAAAAAGTCAAGCAACAGTAGTGCATACCTTTGCACCATCTTTCCCAATGACAAAGTCCAAATCACCACTGATTAGAAGGGACTCCAAGGTCTGTGATGCAGCTAGAGCCTTTGCCTTCTCAGCAAGAATTTCCAGTTTCTCAGCACTGTAGGGGAAGCCCTCCCATGCCTCAAAACCATGCTCATCAATTATGTCCGCAACATTGCTGTTCAGTGTCTTCCCATCAGGGCCAATCAGAACTAGTGTAGGAAGAGACCTAAGCTCAAAGTAGCGAACCAACTTCTCACACTTCTGGTCACCTTGAGGAATTGCAAGCCAAGGCATCTTTGCAAAACTCTCATTAAATGCTGACTCTTCACTGTCCAAGGATACAGCTACAACTTCAAATTTCTCCCCCACTTCTTTGAGTTTCTCATAGATCTTAGCAAGCAAATCAGTGAATTCAACAACCGGTCCATAACCACCCACCACAAAGCACAGACCAACATACTTTCCCTCAAGCTCAGAGATGGGTACCTGGGTATAGATAACAACAATAAAATAAAAATAAGCAAGCATTTGCAAGACAATGAATCAACCGAAGACCATGAGAAGTTGCATTGTGCAGTTACCTTGTCTCCCTTGTTTGAAATGAGATAGTCTCGAGTAGATGTGCCAAGCACGCTTTGAATAGTTTGATTCTCCTTTTCTGCCTTTTCCAGTTCCTTCAGTTCATTGATCCTATCTGGTGTGAAAGGGTAAGCCTCCACGCCATACTCACTCACGAATTCAACACCATCTTCAGTGTAAATTTCACCGGTTTTTGCATCAAGGATGACAAGGTGTGGGATACCAGAGACCTTGAACCGGCCATCGAGGGCCTCACGGCCTTCGGTGTCAGAAAAAGGTACAGCCAACCATGGCATCTTCGCAAAGTATTCCTTGAATGCTTCCTCATCCTGATCAGCCGAAGCAAAGACGACCTCGAAGCTCTTGCCCTGCGAGGCCAATTCTTTGTACACTTCAATAAGCTTGGGCGTGAACCTCCTGCATGGCGGGCACCATGAGGCCGAGAAGTAGATGGCCACTGGGCTCGCCTCGATGCTGCTGATCTTCACCTGCAGGATAACAAATAAAGAAGGCACAGAGATGTTGAACAACCAAATTCCGGTTGAGAATACCAAGATGGCTGCAATCATTCACCATCACCAGATGTAAATTTGCTTTTATTATGTCTATATAAGAAAACTTTCAAACTCAAACTTTCATCTAAAAAATGTTTATAAGAAAAATGACATGCATGTTTCAGAACCTTTCAGATGTCTGAACTTGCTCAAGGTAACTTTTTTCTGTCAGTTAAATATGAAATCAAACTAGGCAACTAAGCTTTCAGAATTTATACGATCCAAAATTGCAAACAACATCCCCCACCCTACCTCCCTCTCTTCCCACCCCACAAATATTGCAGTACAGAGATGGTGGTTACACTCTAGGGCTATTCCAGAATTCATGTATCCCATCCCACCCCTAATAAGATGTTCAAAAAGGAAGCGGTTACTTATAAACTAGTTTTGCACCCTTGATGAAAATTTGGGAACTCGGTAATAGAAAGATTTGAAGTAAATATACAGAGTGAATTTGTTGGGTAAACGTTGGGGGTACTGGGGCTGTTTTTGAAATCACGGCTCGCCCCACGTGCAAGGCGATTAAAAACCGGTAATTGCGCTCACCGCGACCCTGCCAATTGGCAGCCACTACCCAAAGATATGAGATTCCCTCCCAAAAGTATTATTACTAGGCCTACGCAGTAAAGTCGATCCAAGAAGCTAAAGTAGTAAACACCCTCCTTCCCTCCCTCCCTTGCTCATCATAGCCGACCGACCCACAAAACCCCCATCCATACCCGCGTGTTTCACAATCGGATCGTCTCTCTCAATCGTCAAATCCCACACGGCAAGAAAGAAAGACGCAATCGGGCGAGCATCGCGAGAGAGATATGGCGAATCTGCACATCTACCGCAAGCGGTAAAAAAGAAGCGACCTCGAGACAAATTAAAGACAATCGAGTGCGGGAGCGGAGGCTGGCTGACCTGCTCGCCGGAGTTGCGGACGAGGAAGTCCCGCTCGCCGGTGGCGAGGATCCCCCCGATGCCGCCGCCGCCGCCGGCCGCCTCGGCCGCCATCCGGGCGCTGGAGCAGGGGCAGAGAAAGCAAGAAGCAGAGCAGGTGAAGTGGAGTGGTGGGTGGTAGTGGTGTGACGGACGGTTGACGGACGCTCTGGCTGGCTTCCTCCGCCGGCGCCCGCCCCGTCGGTTTATATAGGCGGGCGGGCAGGCACGCACGCGGAACTGGTGCGCCGCGCGGCGCGGGGGACGCGGTGCTTGGTCTCTCTCCGTCTCGTCCCGTCTCGTCTCTCAGGGCTTTTTGGCCGGCGGGCAGCTGCTTTGCTTTCTTCGCTTGCAAGATTGTGCAACCACTACCACCACATATCGTGTGAGCGTACTAGTACTAGTACTACTACAAGCGAAGGTGCTAGGAATCTTCCCAGCTGTGATGATAATAAATTACGGTCTCGTTCTCCTTCCATCCAAATTTTAAATTTTCCCACTCTCTTTCCATCACATCAATTTTTAGCCATATGCATGGATCACTAAACATAGTTAAAAAAATAACTACTTACACAGTTTGTCTCTAATTTACGAGACGAATCTTTTAAGCCTAATTAGTCCATAATTAGACAATATTTGCCAAATACAAACGAAATTGCTACAGTGTCAAAGTTAAAAAAATTTTGCAAAGAGAACGAGGCCTGTGATTAGGAACTGAAAAATTAGATTCTTCTTATTCACCTTAAGTATACACAATTACTTTTTACAGAGTTTTTTTTTTTTTACAATCGTGAATCTTATACCATCATTCATCTCTCAAAGAATCACTTTCATATAGGGTCAATGGCATAATGATCTCTACCAAATAGGACCAAATTTTTTGGTAAAGCCTTGTTTATTTCCTAAAATTTTCTCCTAAATTTACTATGCAAAAAGAAGATTCCCCATCATATTAAAATGTCGGCGTATGCATGGAGTACTAAATGTAGATGAAATTAAAAACTAATTGCACAGTTTGGTTGTACTTTACAAGATGAACATTTTGAGCCTAATTAATCAATGTTTGGATAATTTTTACTAAATACAAACGAAATGCTACAGTATCGCTACAGTGCGAAATCCAAAGTTTAGACTCAAACTTTAGGAACTAAACAAGACCTAAGGCGAAACCATGGGAGAAGAATGGCATGGCATGTGAGATAGGTTAAAGGTAGAACATTGGTGTTGTGGTTGGCACTGGCTATGGGTACTAGAGAACCGCCGAGTACGGAGAAGCTACGTTGCTTCATGGCGCAATTTGATATGGGATTGATGACGGAGATGGCAAACCGTTGCATACAAACTGTTGTTGATTTCGATCGTAATATGCATACACGATATAACATCTTTTTCTTTTATTTCCAAGTGATCTGTAGATACTCTTTTTTTCTTTTCTCCTCTATACAAGGAAATAAATCATGTTTTTTCTTTCTTAAATGGTACTGGTAGAAAACATTTTGGCTTTTCGTAGCCACTTGAAACCTAGCGATCCATCGATGATTAATGATTAATGTTTATACTTTAAGGATAATAATAATAATAATAATAATAATAATAATAATAATAATAATAATAATAATAATAATAATAATAATAATAATAATAATAATAATATATTCTCCGTGATACCCACAAGGGATGAATATGGTGGCGGTCACGAAGTAAGTGGTTACTAGTTGCTTCTAGTAGGTGATGAAAGCATCGCAATCGCAACGCTCGTTATCGTTGATCTTGACTATATCGGCGTCAAGTCAAAGTCTTCGCTTGCAACTAATTTATATACTGAGTAACACCAAAAAAACTCCGATCCTTTCACATGGCCGTGTCCTTCTCATAATAACTTAGTATAACCTTAACCTTTGCCAGAATCTAACTATCATCTACTCCCTCAGTCTCAAATTGTAAGTCATTCCAAGAATCTTATAGAGTTAAAGTTTTTAAAAATTGACCAAATTTATATGATAAGATAATAAAATTTATAATGTCAACTAAGTACCATTAAATTTTTTATTACTTATATTTTTATCGTATACATATTTGATATCATAAATCATTATAGTTTTCTTTAAAAATTTTGGTCAAACTTAAAAAGTTTTGATTCTTGTAGTGACTTATAATTTGGAACGGAGGGAGTATAATTATTGAGAATTGCTATATCTCTTTCACAAGAAAAATAACCAATATTTTTTGTAACATTCTAAACCTTTGGATTATCATTCTAGGGTGGGATATGTCATCATCACAGATAACAGAAAACAAATAACAATTGGATGGTGTGTGTTAGCACAGAAAACAGAGAACAAAAGACAATAAATAATTTTTTCTATAGAAAAAAAAAGACAATAAACAATTTTTTCTATAGAAACACATCGCAAGATGGAAGATCGAAATTTCTTTCGACAGATAGATAGGAAGAGTGATAATTATTATATTATAATTTGGTATTGCGAAGCAAGCCAAAGCACCTTGTTGTTGGAAATAGAAGATGCGCGTCCGTGACGTGTCTGTTGTGGTTCTGGTTCCCTTTCCCACAGTCATCACGCCGGTCACTTCCTCTCTGAACTGGATTCCCCCTCGTCATCGTGTATTATATCTGCTAACCTGTGCTTATGGTTTAAAAAAAAATTGTAGCGAAGCAGATAGTTTAAGCATCTGTTTTCGAGGGCTTCTCATAGCTTCAGCTCCTTGCCACTGTATCTGAGAAATCGGATGGTATCCTGGCCTCTGCCCTCTCTGTTAAGCTATGATGCATCTCGTGTAGCGAAAGTCACCTAATAGACTCATGCGGAATTCATATCTTGTATCCACACGCTGCATATATAAAACAAACCGGCAAACCAAACATGTCGTTAATGTTTTGGTGCATGGGATGGAAGCCTCCGCCAATCATGTAGGGTTTCAAGAGATAAAGTGGAAAAAAAAAAAAGAGAAAGTAAAAAGTGGGGAAAAAAAGTAAAATATTTTATATGTGGGTGGAGGGGTACACCAGTGAAGTACTATTGACACTGCAACTTTTGGCTAACCGCTGGCTGATGCTGCTCCCTCATTGCAAAAAGAATTCAACTTACTCATATTATTAGGCACCATCATTATTATTATTATTAATTTTGGTGTATATATTTGGTTAAATTTGAGGGCGCTTGTGACTGACTCTATAAAAGGTCAGATTTCAAAACTCTTATTAAAAGCAAAGTATAATTTTTGAGGTAACAAACTCGATTCCAGCTCTTCACAGTGCGATTCAAGTTTTCAACTCCTTTCACGTATTCTTCCTCAACATTTCTACAGCAAGTGCTTCAAAGATTTACAAGATCCAGCGAGGACAAAATGATACTGCTGATGCTCTTGCACGACAGGCACTATAAGGTTCACAAAATATTCAGAATACAGATTTATTATGCTCCAATAAGATCCATATACTCAACTGTTACAGGCTACAAGCCTTGCATGAAATAGGCTTGAACAATGTTACAATCTTAGCGCAAGATGCTGCTAATTTAATAAAGTTGTTTATTGTCAAAAAAAAAACTCCTTTCACATTATCTATAGTCGGTTTTTGACTAAATTATGACCACTTGATGCATGTCCGAGTCATCACCGCGTGCCGCCGGGCGACGCGAAAGCGGTCGGCGGCAATGTCGATCGTCACACGTGGCCTCTCGCTAAGCACAATCGCTAAGCACAAGCAGAAACTAATAAAGAAGAAAGAAAGGTAGGACTCGCTAGTCAATTCGAAAACAAACCTTGTTAAAATAAAGGCAAAAATCCTGATATATAAATTTGCATTGCTTTATGATCCCGATCTTTCCAATTAAGCACGGACTACTGTCCATCGATCTGGTCCAGATATCATATCGTTTGATTTGTTTGTTTTTCCTCATCAATTTGAGGTTTTAAGGATGAAAAATGTACAAAAACCTTAAGCTAAAGATATGGATTCTATATATTTGATTTGCTGTAAAAAGAATTGGAGTATATATAAAACAATACCTGTGTGCTCGATTTACGCAACTGGCAAATTTGAGCATATGTTAGGAAGGCAATGCTCGACTGTATGAACGTTCACAGATAGAATCTCACGAATACTTACAGAATTTTATTTGAGTTATTACGTCTAGAATTGTATTTGAAAAAAAATACTTAAAATAGTCTCACAAATAGAACGTTTTTTTTAAAAAAAAAAACTCCACTTTATATCTTACATTCATTGATACAAAGCTCCATGCACGTGGCAATTAATCCATGTCCACGTTCAAAGAGTCTTCGATGTTCTTGATATACTACTGTACGGAGTACACACAGTGAGGAGTTGATAAAAGGCATGCTTTCAAGATACTACAAAATCAAATGCGTCGGACATGAGCAGGATGTAGTATTTACCATGCCGGTGTATAAAAAGGTACTCCGTACGTGATGAAAAAGAGCGGGCACGTTCGTTCATCGTTGATCATCATCGTCGCCTACATGCAAGTCCAGTCTGTGCAAGTCAAGTCTTCTCTTGCACTGCAGCTTAATTGATCATGACAAAGAAACAAATCGCTTCGTGTCAAAACTAAACGCGCAGCTGGCACCACACGATCACCGACATGTTTCCCCACTCACTCATGGCGGACGGTGATCGTCTGTCTCCTAGTAGTGATTACTAGTACCTCGTTTTGTCATGGATAATCATTGACTCTACATACGGTCTTCCGCTTCCCATCATCACATCATGCAATTGCCAAGCACATCACTCCAGGACGCAGCGCATGTGAACGCACCAACCCCTGATTGGTTTTCCTTAGCTTTCACAGACACAGACACACACACACACACACACACAGACACACACACACACACACACACAAAAACCCCACAGATTTGTGTATATGGTATGCACAGTATAGCTACTCTCGGTGGCTTGTGTTACTGAAACATGAATCACGACCATCGACTTCATATGCTGGATATGACTCTTCAAGTTTGTCTAGTAGTTAACTAGTTATTCATATGTGATTCTTACATTGACCATAAAACATTTGCTTGTCACAATACGAAGAAGCATGACTGATCTTTCTGGCACAAAGTTATTCAACAAATCAATGCAAGTGATTGGCAACTATCCATGCACCATGTTGCGAAAAGAACTGTCAACACATACAACGAATGAACTCAAAACCACTTACAGATCAAACCAATACCAGTCGACCGATGCAGAACGCTACAACTTCTACACTATCAGGGATATCGATGAATGGCAAAGGGATTAAATAGCGGACAAATATACTGAGCTGATCTGAATTGCGGTAGAAATGGTCTTTCTTGAGCTACAGGCCAACCGGGCTGTGCAGGGTAATTGTGAACTCCAGGCATGTGTCGGTATCTTAAGGGTAGCTGGCCTTGGCGGTTGCATATGCTGCTGCTGTTGCTCTGTCACTTGTGCCTTGTTTGTTTTCTTGTTGATGCAGCTGATGTTGCCTTCCTTGAATTAACTTGTTTTCATTCTGTTCCTGCTGCTGCTGGTTGTCTTGTGCCTCATGGTGCTCCTGCTCCTCTTTCTTGCGCTTCCTGTTCCACTTTTTACATTTTGTTGGCTGATGCTGCGAAACCCACGTTTAGGGATTTGCTGACCTCTGTTTCTTTTTATATTCACTCATCAAATATTTAATTTCTGCCATAGCGCTGTGTTGCCTAGAACCATCAAGTTTCTGCTCAGCTAGATGATGTGCAATCCAAATTCCATAGATCCTTTGGTATAGCCAAGTTCTGCACATAGGCAACATGTAAAACCATTCAGCTAAGAAACAACAAATTTGAGTACCCACCTCTTGGTGGGGTGGAGTTTTGTGACTCCACCCTGGATTGAAATCTAGACACCATATCTATGTTCAGATAATGGCTAAGAGATAAATGCACAAAAATGCATTACAGCTACAGACCAGACCAATCAACTAATGTACATACTTGATATACTAAGCAAACTAGAGTTTCTTTCCAAATTCACAAGTTCATCCATATAAACTTACCACTTGGGTTGATATCAGTTATCACATGAGATGCAATAACGAACAGAATTGTCATTTTGGTCACATGATTCAGACTCTTTCACAGATTGTATTGACAAATGACAGGCTAGCAGCAAAGGCAAGCATGTAAGCACACCTTCAGGGAACAGTCTCATGAAGGCACAAAACCAAATTAAAGAACATGGAAAACATAATTGGTGGTGCTCTCTTGAGTAACTTTTGGTTCTCAAGTCTTGGATGTCCCACATTAGTCACAACTGACAATTATATTTTTCAATACCATCATTTGATGCATATTGTATACATTCTACACTGATCTTTGATACGTACATTGACTATTGAACATAGTGAAAGACAAAACATCCACTGGGAATCAACAAAAACCTCCCCCTAGCAGCCTTGCACATCGACAAACATGTCCAACAATAAGCACTACTTATTTTAATGAAAATTTAGGAATTCAAAAACTAATTTCTTTGGCATTTGATGTGAAACTCAGGTCCCAAGGATCAGAATGGTTGAGGCCTACCACCTGGTGGTGTCTGAGATGCTGCTGTCAATGGTGAGCCAAAGATGCTGTGTCTAGAAAGTAGAAACAAAGAATGTGTGGAGACTAGAAACTTTTACAGTAGTAAATAGTTTAATAACTGCTAAATCTTAGTTATGAATAGTTACATAGTATTCAAGCATTGCAGCCTGAGATCGAACACTTGCATGATCAAGCAGATATTACTCAGGATTACATGATAATCGATTAGGCGAAGAAGGATACATAGGGCCAGGTGGAACAAACATGTATGAGTTGTGTAAAATGGTCCTTTGTCTGCATCTTTTGTAGCTTTGTTACTTACACTATCCGCTACCAAAATTTCAAGAAAGTCAAATTTGGAAATTTCACATACCATTGATTAGTACAAAATCAAAAGATGGATCAGAATAGTTCCCTGTTTCCTACAAATATGATTTCTTTTATTAGGCTATACAGTTTTTATAGGTGTAATCTACAACATTCTACCGTGTGGCTATGTAGTAGAAGATAAAAAAACTAACATGCCTGAACCATAAGAAAATTCTGGATGACATGATCAGATATTGAGCCTTTCCAAAACTAGTCACACTGCATTATATCCACTATGGACGGATAACCTGCTTGAAAGAGGTATTTGTCATGCCTTTGCATGATTAAATCAATCTAGTTTATGAAACATTATTGACAATTCACCATGACACCATAAGCATGGCCTTCACGATCAAACACATAGATCGAGCATAATTGCAGAAACAAAAAACACTAAGAATGGAGGTAGCTCCATACCTGTGGCCCTGTCTGCAAGCTCAAGACCTCGTAAAGCTTGACAGTGTTGTTCTTCTGACCTTTGCTCATAGCAAAGACACTGATGATCTCATGGATATTGAATTCAGATACAATGTTATATGAGATAAGGAACTGGAGAAGGTGCCTAGCCAGCGAGTCAAGTTCCCCACAACACTAAGGTCTACGGTCTGCCTGCCAATGATTTCCTTCCAATCCTTTGCAACAAGCTTGGCCTGCTCTGTGTGTCTGCAGAATGTTTGGCTAATATCATAGACAACCAACGAAACAGCCTGATACATTTCCCCCAGACCTTGGAGAGGACAAGTGCAACTGGATCTGGGGCATGGTGCAGTGCCAACAACAACTTTTTACCGAAGGTGACGCTGAGACATATCACGAATTCAACAAGCATCCCTGCATTCATTCTCTCACACGATGCCACAAATTCCTTCCTCCCACCTGCAGGAAGCCCTCTAAGCTGTTTCTTATAGTCATGTTCTCGATCATCTCCTCTTCAGTATCCTGTTCTTCTCAATCCCCCTGCTCACCCATCAAGCTCATACTCCCCTTCAACCCCTTTGCTGCACTGTAGAGAACTTGGTAGTCAGTAGCCACTCACCACCTATTCGTCGGAATCCCGCTTGCGCTTGTTATTCTCGCCGCCGTCTTTATCTTTCTTGGCTTGATTGCCAATGTTGTCGTCGGCCTCCACCTGCTTGTCGTTCTCTTCCTCCTCCTCCAGCTCCTCTTCCTCTTCTTCTTCCTCCACCACCTCCTCTTCCTCTTCTTCCACCTCTTCTTCCTCCACCACCTCCTCTTCCTCCACCTCTTCTTCTTCCTCCATCACCACCACCTCCTCTTCTTCTTCTTCTTCCACCTCGTTAGCCCCTTCCTTATTCTTACTAGCGCCGGCTGGGCGAGCGGCCTCGAGGGCTCGGACCTGGCCGAATCGGCGGGAGATGGAGGATTGGACGGAGGAGACGTGCGCGTCGAGATCCCCCCACGTGAAGGGGAGCGGGTGGGGCGAGCAGGCGGCGAGGCTGTCGAAGGCCTGGCGCAGGGCGTCCTTCTTGGCAGGGAGCTCGGCGATGGCCGCCTCAAGTTCCTCAAGCGGCATCATCGCCGGCGCCGCCGTCCCCATGGCTGGATCGGAACCGGCGGCCAGGAAATTTACAGCATCAAAGGCTTCACCCTAGCGCAGCGACCGTCGACGAGGCATCAGCTGCAGGCGACGGCAGCGCGGCAGCGCTTAGGCCCTCTCTGCCGCCGGAATTGGATCTACTGGCACGATCGGGCTGCGCCGGCCTGTGCTGTGAGGGGGGAGGCTAAATAAAGGAGAAAAAAACAAAAAGGAAAAAGAAAATTACAGTGCCGAATAGTGGCCAATGGCCCAATGGGGGAGTGCTTAAGAGAGTACTCCCTCCCTCGAAATGAAATACTCCCTGCTTTTAATAAGAATCTTGAAGTTAATAACATTTAGAATGTAAACTAAGTATCATTGAATTCTTCATTAATTATATTTTCATAATATATCAATTTGATGTGTTAAATCTTTGTAAATTTCTCTATAATTTTAGTCAAACTTGAGATGCTTTGACTTTTAAAGATTCTTGTAATTATTTATAATTTGGAATGGAGGGAGTATCGTTTTCGCTTTCATGCCATAAGTTTAACTTAATTTTCAAACATACATGCAACATTTGTATTTCTAAATAAATTTATTTCAAAACTAAATTTAAAGATCTTTCCGGTGATCTAATTATGTGAATAAATATTAATATTTTTTAATATATATTGAGTCAAAGTGATTTCCTAGAAAGCAAAAAACAATACTTATTTTGAGACGGAGAGAGCAGTAGTTATTTGTTGTCTGCTTTGACCACCGTCCTCCAACGATTTTGAGCTTCTTTTTTAGGGAAATTTACATTTCTCCAATTTTATAGCAATATAATATACCTTTGTTATTTGTTTTGAATATTAAGCCTGAAAAAATACAATGTTCTCACGACACACGCAAGTGCTATCTCTGTGAGCACATTCAAAAGACTTCCCTGATTAATCTCAGATAAGTCTTAGATTATGAGCACATCTGAGATTAATCACAACACAGTGTCAACGAGAACCTTATCCATCACTTAGGCGCATTAATTATGAGCAAATATATCCATGTGCTGAGAAGATGTGCAGCTTGTCTGCTTGAACACGGCTCCAACCGAACTATGAACAACTATGACCGGGCAACCATCTACCAAAGTTTTTTAGCTAGAACCGGACAACGATCAAAGTCTTGGTTAACGTTTTCACTCTAGGGACAGCAGTCATGGACCTCATGGTGGTAGTAAATTTGCACCCACAGTTCTCATTGATCGAGATCCAAGATGAACAAGAATATGATACAAGTGTAACATCACACATTGGATGCCTACTAGGACCAAAATATAAGGGGCAATTCGTGTAATTAAATATCCATGTCTAGTTACTACATTTTTGGTGCTTAGGTCTTAAGATTTTATTAGTCTATTTCAAGAACTTGTATAACTACATGGGACTTATTTGCTAATAACATATGTATGATAAAGATGAGAAACAAGTACTTGCGTTCATCTTTCTATTCCTTTGATGCAATCATGATGATATATCACTTTGTGCAACCGACAAATCTGATGGTTGCTCAAAACTCACAAACACGGATGCAAAACTTCACTCAGGGTGTGTTGCAAGAGGGCAAGCGTTATAAATTTCACTTAAAATGTCGCTCACCAGCGTCAGAGCAGGCACATGCCGCATACATGTGGACTGAGCCTGCGCGATCCGACAGCACTCATTTGAAAAACATGCAGCTCAACATCACCCAAACACATCTTCACTTTCTATCCTAATGTGATGCTTCTCAACAACATCACCATTTGCTTTATTATAAACATATGCCAGTTGGTGAACGGGAAAATGTGTTTTATCCTATGCTGTTTGTAAAAGACAGACTTGGTTCATCCACTACGTGTTTTAGAAAGAAAAAAGTTCATCCACCACGGTTCTGGAAGACCCTGTTGAGAACACCCTGCACGGTGCCGCCCATGCCTGCTCCCACGGCTTCAGCCAGGTATGCGGCCTGAGGAACAATGATTTCAGTTCAACAGGTTAAAACGGTAACTGGTACCAAGGTTGGGGACACTGAAGTATGGTGAACCAGGTGAAAGAAATCTTCAAAAAAACATGGTGAAATAGCTCATGAATGGTGATGCAATTTCAGCTCAAATATAGTACCTCTTGGAATGTTTTCTGAAGATCAAGAGCATCCTTTATTCTGCGGTTCACAAACGTCCAAGTATCGCGGAACTCTGCCAAGTGCCAGCAGTGGGAACGATACATTAACATGTAAACACTGGTATACAAATACAATCATATAAACAGCAGCACATCTTGCATAATACTTGAATTCATAACTTTTTTTCACTTTAGTAGAATGTGGTCAAAAAACAGCAAACAAGACAAGAAACCATATCATTAATTAATTGCATCTCGTGCTTTTTCAAGACTGAACTAGCAAAAGATCTGTATTTCAGTTTAGGACTGCTTTTATTCCATGCTTAGTGTATGACAACAAAAACAACAAAGAAACAACAAAAAATTGAGGTGGCAAAAGCAACAAAGAAACAGTGGAAAAGTCGGGCAGCGTCCTGTGCCCATCCCCACCGCACCCCACCCCATATATGCATATGATCCGCTTTGGTCATTTCCAAACAGCTCTGGTGAAAACAAAAGGCTAACAAATTTAAAATATGTCTTAAAGCGCATACCAAAAGGCAAATACTTCCTCCATTTCAAATTTTAAGTTGCTCCGGCTTTTCTGATACATACATAGCTTTTACTATGTAGACATAATGTATATCTAGGTGCATAGCAAAAGGTATGTCCCTAAAAGAGCCAGAAAAACTTACAATCTCGAATGGAGGGAGTTTTATTTAGATTAGTTTTGAAATAAAATCATGGTAAATGCCCATCTGCGTAGTTTTCAAACAAAATCATGGTAAATATCCATCTGCGTTATGAACCACTTTCAGTTCAAGTTGTTACAGAGGTAAAATTACTTAAGTCAATTTTAAAATGAAACAGGAATTGGAAACCAACATAGAGCATTAGAGCTATTGAGAAGTGCAGACCTGGAGAATTGTCTGTCAACATGTACACCTCTGAGGTTGAGTAGATACCACCAAGCACTGTACGTTTCACATACCAATCAATATCTGATCCAGAATCTCCAGCAGCATGCCATATCTCATCGACCAGGACAGCTCGCTGCTTCAAGCTTGTTGAGACGTTTGCTGGTTGAGACTGGCAAACAGGATATAGCTGCTATTAGAACCATGCAACTGAACAAAAGTTCTAAGTCCTAAACAAAGAAGACTATGCAACACCTGGATACTCAGTGCTTGAGGCCACTTAGATATATAAGGTGCCTGCATTTCCAGCCTCATCCGAACAAGTTTTGAGAGTCTCTCACTTAGTATCAGGTTCTTCAACTGTTCTCCTTCTCCAGCATCAATTCGATTCATTAGTTGTTCGAGGCAGTCATCCATGAAAAACTACACAAAAATACAAGACTATAATCAAAATGAGCAAATTTGAAGAGAGAAAATCATAAGTTCCATCAAAATTTCCAGGATGTTTCTAATAAATTTTTCCCAAGCACAGAAGTTACTTGATTTATTCGCTCAATGGTATAAAAAGAGTTTGATCTGGTTCTGCAATGTTATTGGTTCTTGTTAACTTTGGGATACCCAGTTATTTATGAAGATTTTACACCATCTCCACAGTCATATCAGGCATCTTACATTCATTCCCTGATATCCATGGTAGATGTCAAGCGATTTTCATAATCTTGGGAAGGTGCATTAAACATGTAGAAGAATGGTCAAACAACATCAGTTCAGACTGAAAGGCACAAGGTAACCACAAAGGACCATCTAAAGATGGGCACAAGCAATGATTTTTCTTTTTGAACACGCATCATGACAGGACTGACCAGACAAGGTTTGAGTTTTTACTGAATCAAATTAATCACCATCTCATTCAAGATGACTTACTCACAAAATTACTTTACAGTAATTCACCCCTAGAAGTATTAGCCCATCCCTCCATGATCTTGCCATCCAACTAAACATAGTTTTCCCCTTTATGTCTCCCTTTTCTTTTTCTTATTCCTCACTGTTTGGCTTTCTTCCATCTCTTTGTTTCTAATCACCTCCCAGTTCAACAAAAGAAAAACAAATACAAGTAACAGCTGCAAGGTGTTTATCATCTATGCAGAACTTGAGCATAGTACAGTGCCTAACTCACTGTGGAGTGCATTGCCAACAAATAAAGCAGAAAGGGCATTGTCATGTCTTTTTTCTCGAACATGCAGGAGAGCTGTGTACCTTTGTAGGTCCATACAAGGACCCCTCTTACTCGGACCAAGGTAAGAGGGGTGGTTCACAACAATGACTAAACTTTTTTTTGGAGCACACTGTCAAGACTGACTAGTGACTAGGACCAAGGCATTGTCATGACTCACAGCATGTGTGAGCACACTGTAGCTGACATGGAATGATTGAAGCCAACACAGGTGGTAGTAGCATCTTGGCACTCCAGACGTATGTTTATTCAATATGATGATCGTTACAGCAAATAGGAACTTGACATGGAAGCAGAGATAGTTGCTTCTTAGGAAAAGCCACCCACCCACAAACACACAGGTGTCAACCAATTATTGAACGGACTACATAGCTAGCATGTACTTATAATTTTTCTATTGATGTGTATATATGCAAATAAAATGTCTTAACTAGTTGAAGGAAGTGCATTTCATATGTAAATGGTTATATAAGTAAAATGGTAGATAACAGTGGAACATGGAAGACGTCATGCCCACTAACAGCCATGCACCTCAAAGTGACCATTGAGTATTGAATAATAGGGTTCAGTGATCATGAGCTACCATGCAGAAGTAATTTCCCGAATGTTGCAATGACGACAAAAACTTGAAATCATATAGTTTAGAAAAAAAAAAAATCAGTCAGTTTGCCAAAAACCTACGATGCGTGGATACTCCAGGGGCCAGGGGCGTCGTATCGCGTATCGGACACTTCTCGGATACGGATACATCCTGGATATGCCTCGGATACGTATCCGAGCCGTACTGGGAAGTTTGGATACGTACTGGCTTGGCTTCGATACGTGTATCTGATACACTTGGGCCGAATTGGATATGGCCCATGGAGTGCAAAGGACCCAACTTACCTGCTTCCCACGCGTGACCTGTGCCGCAGTCCGCACACTCGCAGAACGACACCCGCGCCCCATCTCGACTCCGCATCGTAGATAGGCGGCGCCCCGTGACCTACCCCGTGTGGAACGGCGACCAGCGGAGGACGGTGGTTGACGGCCGGCGGCGACTCAGGCAGGCGTCGCCCCCTCAGCTCCAGTCCTCCTATAGTTGGTAAGCTGCAGCCTGCGTTTGCCGTTTGCGGCTTCGATCTGAAACTTTGTTCATTCTTATCTTTGTTTGTTAGTACGAGCAGACAGCCATGCCTGATGAAGCTGATGGCCAGCAAAAGAAGAAGAATCCATTGTGGAAACATGTGCTTTTAGAGAAGGATGTTTCAGGAGGTAATGCCGTATGGCTACAGTATTGCAAGATTGAGTACAAGGGAAGTTAATCTAGGATTAAAAGCCATTATTTGCTCCATTTTATGTCTTTATGAACCATGGCTGTGATTTTTATTAATTTGAGTGTTATCATTATTATTATTATGTCACTATTTTTTAGAGAATAGTGTATCCGTGTATCCGATATGTATCGTATCGTATCCGTATCCAGGCAACATAGCCGAAAACCAAACCACAATATCACATTATAAAAAGAATAAATAAGAAATTCAAATTATTGTTGAACATTCATTTTTTTCAGAAGTCTTTCATGGTTCCAAGTTCCAACTTCTAAGCAAAGAAAGGATATCTAATCTCGCCTCCCAATCTAAGGAAATGCACAAGCATTTCAGAGGAAACATCTTGTATTCAAGATACCAAGGAGACAGAAAATATAAGTTGTATGCCATAATTCCATATGTTAATTTACATATAAATGCAGGCAAAAAGAACTCGGACACTCAGACCTAATAAGTAACTACTTGTATAAGCAATTGGGCTTTATGCAGGTATGCTGCCCAAAAATTCTTATAAAGCATTTGCACTATCTTTAGCAAATGGAAAGACATATAAATTATTAAGACAATGCAGTTAAAGAAAATATGCATCAACCTATAGCTCACAAGCGTTGATGAGACCCGTCACATATATTCCTTTTCAGGCGACAGGATATCTATATAAATAGTTGCCCATACAGACAGAGATCTTTAAACATTAATGCCGCAGATCAAGTAAACGTTGGGTGCTTGGGAGCAACACAGGGCTAGACTTTGTGGAGCAAGTTTGAATGTTAAGACAACAGATTACCACATAACCATGCAACGAATCCATGGCTTCGACAGATGGATGAAATCTAGCATTGCATACACTTCTAAAAAAAAAATGCCCAACTAGAACATTCACGACTTATGCTTTCATTAATAACAAAATAAATAGAATCCACCATCTGGCGAAACTTAGATAAACATAAGGAATATGAACATACCAAGTTGGCTAAATTCAATAAAAGCAATGTGAGATAAGCATTACTGCATTAGCCATTAGTAGTTATGAGTATCTGTCGCTGATTCCAAGCAATAGGACTGCAGAAGCATCTTTTTTTATGCTGTAATAATACGATCTCAAATGCTCACCCATTAACAATTGTTCTTTTATTTATGCTGTAATAAAATAATAAAATATAATCATATGAAAGTTGTTGTGATGGCAAAGTCAGGGTAGTATCATCTCACGTATACAGTACAGATCCTTTTTTATGCATATTAGTGGTCAATGTTTTAAAAAAATTTGGAGCATAAGTTCCAAAGTGACGTTTATTTAGGAACTTTTTTTTTGGGGGGGGGGGGGCGCAATACTCTTTCCAGGATTGTTACGAGTCCTGACTGATGCAGGTGCAGAGAATGAAAGCACAGAACACAGGACAAGCGTGGGAGCATGTATAAACGTTTGGTTTCTCCGAAATAGGACTCCTAACATCGGTTTCGCTGAAATAGGACTCCAAACAATTTCCACAAGCTATAATAGGATTTTGGTTATTTTAATCATTTTTCCATATCCCAAATACATGTATTTTTCGAAAATGACCGTATTGCCCTTCTGAGATAGGAATAGAGGAGATCGATCGTTCCCCATCTCCTTCCCTCGTTCTCTTTATCACGTACGCACGTGGACCGTTCGTCTACCGCCGCCGCCGCCTCTCGTCCTCCTCCACACGGCACGGCGAGTCCTCGTCCACCGGCGCCGCTGCTCATCCTCCTCCACGCTGCTGCCTCCTCCATGGATGGAGGAGAGCCGCCGCCTACCGATCTAGCAGGAGCAGCGCCCACCACCGGCGGCACCCCTGGGCAAACGGCCATTACGCCAGTCACTTTCCCAGTTCACCCGCTCGACGGACGGCGGTGGCCGGTGGCCGAGTGACCCGCATGACGGATAGAGAACGACACAGGCAGCAGCAGCTGAGCAGCACATAACGGAACGGTCAAGCAAGATCGAGTAAGCCACCAGGGGATTTGTAGCCACCAGAGTAAATTCTTGCTCTTGTATTTTAATTGTGATTGTGTATGAATCAATTATCTGCTGGTCATTTGGTTTACGGAGGC
>JAKNSH010260474.1:0-13320 GCA_027790015.1 Cymbopogon flexuosus
GAGTTTGTAAAACTATGGTTTGTAATAACTCTGTTACTTTTACACTCCAATCTTGTTTAATATTATGTTAGAATGATGTATGCATGTAAATGGATACCGCTAAACTATTACGGTCCTTATGTATTATGGAAAAGTTTGAAATCCTTCGGGATTTCACGGACTACCGGGTTTATCCGAGGTTAAGTACGGAGAACAATCGTGTCGGTGATTGTTTTCTTTACTTAATCTTGTATAAATTGGGCGGTTCTGTTACATCTGCTCTGTTTTCCGTGTGTGATTCGGGGACCGGATCTCCGATGATGTCGCGGTTGCAGTCTACCGAGTTTTGTGGGGCGTGGGAGGAGGTGACCTGCGTGGTGGAGGTGTAGTTTGTTAGTCGGCGGCGAGTGTGGTGATGCCGAGCCGCATGCGGATGAGGTTTGCATGCTGGATTGATGTCTGGATGTGGGGAATGTCGGATTTCCGCATGAGAGGTTTCTTTTGCCTTTGTGCGGTGTGTGATTCCACATAATAGCGAAATGGTGAGCGGATGAACTCCCTATATTTAGTTTTAGTGTGTTGAACGGTTATGCACATGGTGCTCCATCTACATAGTTTAGCAGATGAACTGCCTATATTTAGTGTTTATTATTGAGAAGTTTCAGTTAGGATCTGTCTGTGTGTAATGTTTGTATTTCATCATCATTACTCGAAACTATTGTGTGGTGGGAAGCGGAGGGCTAGGGGGGTGGGGGTGGATCAGTTAGGTTCAGTTAAGTGTCAGTGGTATTTTTCTTTTGTCTCTTTGTCAGTTAGTCTTTTTGGTGTGTGCGTGCTCAATTCGGGATACATAGATTCATAGATAGTATCACTGTCACTCAACTTTTCTTCTAGTGTTGTGTTGGCCACCCGAATTTGGTGGCCTTCAAGTAAGCAATCAAGCAAAGCAAAGGTGAGTTTAGTTTTAGTGTCAGTTAGTCTTTGGAGTCTCCCTGCAGTTCAGGGGGACTGCGCCTAGATGACTGGCTGGCGAGCTGGTGCTGGCAGTGCAGATGGACCAGGGAGAAGAAGGCCGCGTTCACATCGCTTCTTTTTTTTCAGTCTAGGCATTTTTAATGTGGCTTGGTTAGTTTCAGTAGGCAAATGTTGTATCAGCTACCTATCACTGGTTAGACAAATGTTTTTTTTTTGTTTCAGTAATCTTTTCTTTTCATGCTTTGTTGTTGACGGTATCTTATTTTCTTTCTTGTCTTTCTTCCATTGGTGCTCGAGCAGGAGCATCAGCCTTGTCTGCGGCCTTGTCACTATCTTCAGTTTCAGGAGGTGCGTCATTAGCCTCTTCAGCAAGCTTCATCTTCACATCAGAACAGGAGATTGATGAATCCATCTAAAGTAAATAGAGAGTTAAGTGTTCAGTATATTTTTTTAGTTTTTCAGCCTTTAATTTTTTGTTGGATCTTAAGTTTTGTTGTTTTGCAGATTGATCTTACTCAGTAGGGATTCACTAAAGTTTTCAGTTTTCAGTTTCAGCTACAGGCTTCAGTGAGTGGTATTTTCTACTACAGTATTCAGTTTTCTTTCTTTCAAGGTAGTACATGTTTTGTCATTATCTCAGTCCATTCAGTTTTAGTTTGTCAGTGATTTGTGTGTGGTTCAGTCATGATTTGTGTGTGTTTGAATTTTCCTGCATCAGTCTTCTTTTGCGGCAACTTTCACTTGGGGCCTCCTCTGCCTCCTTACCAGTTTCAGCATCTTTGGCTTACTCAGTTTCATGGGCTTCACGCATTAGTTTCAGCATTTTATATTCAGGTTTTGTTTTCGACGGTGGTTTCAAGGATGCAAGAAGAAGGTGAATAAAGATTGTTTTCCATTTCAGTCATCATTTTTTGATAATGGCTTGAGATTCAACAATTTGGTTTCCATTCCATAGTTAATATACAGGAACCTCAATGAATCAATAAGAGAAAATCAGCAACATTTAAATTATCTTTGAGTTTCTGTTTTGCTGAGTCCAATTGTGTTATAATTATCCAGTTGTTCATGTTCAGTTTAGACTTTTTGATGTGTCTTCAGGCTGTATTAAAATGGCTATTTAGTCTCTAGCTACTTGCTGAATTGTTGTCCAGTTCTGTTATTTCTTCAGTTCTCTCCTTGTTGACATGTCTTTATTTTCAATCTTTGTAGCAATTTGGTAGATAAGTTAGGTTTTTCTTAGTTTCAGTTTTCATTTTGCAGGTATTATGATGCTGATTATGCTTGTACGAGGTGCCAAGACCTGGTGGGTGACTTCCTCTACATGCTAGGCATGTTGCAGAACCAATACCGCAAGTTGGACAACAAGGGCATCCTCAAGGAGGGCGACAGGTTCAGGAAGAGCGATTAGTTCGATACTTCCATCCCATCTATTCCCTCTGTTCAATAGCAGTAGTTGTGTGCTGTGTAATCAATAATCAGTATTAAAATGGTATTTAGTCTCTACTTGCTGAATGAACAGATTGTGCAGCTAGAAATGTGACTCACATGTTGTGCTAACCGAAATCTGGATGTTTTTTGTGCTCAAAACATCCGGGTGTTTTTTGTTCAGAAAACATACAGAAACATAGTACTGATTTGTCTGGTTGTTTTTTCCTTCAGTAACAACCGGATGTTTCAGGCACAGAAAATAGCCGGACACATGCACTTGTCTAGTCTGGTTGTTTTTTTTTTGGCTGAAAACAACCGGATGTTTTTTGGGGTTGTAACACCCGGATGTGGGGTAGACACTTCCTTTGAATTATAGGAGACGCAATAATATAGCATGCTAGAGCTAGTGACTGCCTGCTAACAAATTCGATGTTCCACACCGAAACAGAGTCGCTCAGCAGCGAAAGGAGAGGGAGAGTGAGGCTACTGCCAGCGTGCATGCATGCGACCAAAACGTGGGCAACAAATAGTTGAACAACCTCTCATCTACTATATCTTTTTTAGGAAAGGATTCATCGCTGTTCATCTACCAAGATCTTATACACGACACAAGTTACCAACCAACTTCTTATACTATATACTTTTCACCGAAACAATAGAATATAATACACTCATTAATCACTTATTAGTTCCACAAGACAACAGATTTCGCTCAGACACGTCACGAGAGTCAAGACTCAAGAGACGAGAGGAAGCTGTGAAGTCACCACAGGAAAACAACCGTGCCATCCTCAGCCATCATCAGCTAGGATAGTACGTGCAGGCGGCTGCGCAGTGCAGATCGTCTTATGCGCGATCCATGTAACCGAGCTCGGAACGATGGACGGGGCTCATCAGCAGCGTCGGCGGCGGCGACGGCGGCGGCGTGCGGGGCTGCCACAGCCGCTGGCCCTGGCAGTCGTAGTGTATGGCCCCCGTGAACTCCAGCGGCTGGCACCTACGCCCGAGGAGGATCGTCCGCCGCCACACGCACGCCTCGTCGCCGTCGAGGAGGTCGTCGTCCTCTCCTCGCCCGCGCTTCCGCTCCCCCACCCTTCTTCTGGGCTTCACCTTCTTCCTCAGCGTCGTCTTGCTGCGCTTGACGACGACGAAGCAGGCGCTGTCGCTGACGGCGTCGTCGCGGTGGCAGCCCCCGCCGCACGGGAATAACGCCGGCGGACGTCTGGCGACGAAAGCGGAGCACGTGATGCTCTTCCTCCGGCGACGAAGGGGCACCAGCAGCCGCCGGGCCAGGGAGGAGAGGAGGGAGGACATGGCACTGAACATGGCGTGAAGCGGTGAAGAAGGCCGGCGGGGCGGTGCCGATCGGGCGCAAGAGCGAGACTGCAAGTGCAATGGAGAGTGATGGCTGTTTTGGATTACCGTGGGACGAGAATTGGAAGGCTATTAAAAGGGGGAGCTGACGCGCAGTTGGCGGCAGTTTGGTAGACCGTTTGGCACCAGACATGATAAATTATGGAATTATAAGGGGCAGGCACCGGCCAGCATTTCGATTGCACATTAAGGTTACAGGTTTAAATTTGCTAATTACGCTTTTGACAATTAAATTTTAGGTACCGTTGGAATATATGCTATTGACCACACTTCAAAACAAACTTTTGTGAAAATTGGTAAGGAAAAAAAAAAGACCAGATCCAAAAAATGAGTACGAATGTGTACGAGGTTCAATACAACGGAAGGGATGAGGTGTACAAAGCAGTCCCAAAATGCAAGTATCATATATGAAATTTTGAATAGAGACAATTAAGGCACTGTTTTAAAAAAAATATTCCCTTTATTTTCTTTCTCTTTTTTTTTTTTGAGAATAACCATCAAAATGCCAGCATATCGGACACTTAATATGTGCGGGAAGTTTCCACCGTAAGGAACCAACTAGCGCTCACTTTGCCTCAAGAGCACCGTTGAAATACTTGCTATTATTTTAACAAGGCAATTTTTTGCTCTCGGACATCACAAAAATACATATCCGGCTGTAACACACCGCCAACTGGAGAATTTGTCCAAAGACATCACAAATTCATGGTTATTTGCCCCCACACACCGCGCTGATTATTTTTAATCATTTCTCATATTTGAAGAGAGAGAAGGTATGAGAAATGTTCAAACTGCCCTCGTCTTCATCCTCTGGCTATGGAAGCCATGGAGGAGCTTCAACTGCTCATGCGAGGGAGTGAAGCAGACAGGAGTGAGGCAGACAAGTCCTGGTGCTGGCAACGTCAAGGTGAGCCCCTGCACACCTGTTGTCAACCCACCGCCGAGCCGGAGTGACGGATCGAGGTTGGAGGCGACATATCTAGCCACCTCCCACATAGGTCCGGAGAGCGCCGCCGGCTGTTGTTCCTAGGGAGGGTGCTCGATATCGGGGTGGTGGTGGGCCGCGTCGTGCTCCTGGGAGGGGCGCTCGACGTCAGGGTGATTGTGGCGAGGCAGTAGAGGAGAGGCGGGCGTGGTACGACAAGAATGGGGCAAAGCATGGTGGCGACACGGACGCGCATGTGAAGTCCAAACGACGTGGCTCGAGGAGGTAGGGGTGATGAGCTCGCGGGGTGGGTGTGGGCATTGGGTTGGCGATTAGGGGATGGAGACCAAGCTCGTCACGCTGGCTCGGCGAAGAGGGTTTGGGAGACGAGGAGGTTGCATGCTGAGGGTCAGCGCCACTCATGGGCCAAGGGAGCCAGCAGGGGGCACTCCATGGCGCACTAGTGACGCTCGATCTCGGCGCACCCTCCCTGTCCCGACACGGCGTGAGGTGATTGTGGGCTCGCCGAGGAAGAACGGTGACGGTGATGTGTTATAACAAAAAATGATGACCAGCTCGAGGTTGAAGACGAGGGTAAAAAAGTCTGTTTACCCACTTCTCTCCACAAATTTGTGAAATGATTAAAATAATCATCTGTGTGAGCAAACATCTACGAATTTGTGATTTGTTTGGGCACTCTTTGGTTGGCGGTGTGTTCCAGCCAAATATGTGTTCTCGTGATGTTCCACCAAAAATTACCTTTTAACAACTCCTTCCTACTTCTTTTACCAATTCTAGTTTTATATCTATTTAGACTAGTCAAATTTTCTTAAGTTTACGAGATTTATAGTAGAAAATATTAGCAATATTTGTAATTTTGTATCTCTAAATAAGAATTATTATGAAAATAGATTCAACTATCTATTTAACAATACTAATATATATCATAAATAGTAAAAGTTTCTTACAAATATTTGATATCTATATTTAAAATTGAATATGTTTGATTTCTCAGAAAAATGACAATGAGTTTTTTTTTCTTTTTTGGATAGAGGGATTATCCTGTGCCACTGCTTTTGTCCGCAAGCGGAAGTATTCAGATTTCACAAGGGTCAAGAAAGCGAGGGCGCAGCAACTTCTACGGCAGTGCCAGCTTCTCCAGCTAACATAACGAGTTCCCCAATCCCCCATCCAGTAGCAACGATGATGGCCGTGGCGCCGATGCAGTTGCGCCCAATCCCTCGTCTCCTTCCGGCGCGAAATGGCTGCGCCGGCACAAGTCCGCGGATGGCCGCCTTGAGCTGCAGATACAACCAGGTACTGACTGATTTGGCTGATTTCTGACAATGCCTCTGCTATGGATCTATCCCCACTCTCCAGAATAATCGTATGATGCATTATTTCAGTTCTATGGCAGCCAAAAAGAAAGAAAGCACAAAAAAACCTCCGAGATCGAATCCGATTACCATGCACGGGCAAGGGATAGGTTGATAGAATGGGGGATTTGAGTTCATAAATCATTGAAAGTTGCTAGATCTGCTTTGGATGTTTGCCAGGCTGCTTCGTATAGTAGTGATTCGGAAGCATCTGCCAAGTTTTGTGGCACGATTGTTCGAGTCACGGTGGTTTTGGTTTGGGTGAGTCGAACTTGCATTGCTTCAAGGCCATTACAGCAAGGTCTGATGTTCTCTGAATGAGGAAACGTGAAATCACTAGGAGTAAATTGGTAAGCTAAAGCGGTGTAGCACATTCAGGCAAGCAGCAGCTTCCGCTTGCGATGTGGATGTGCTGAATGAAGTCTTCACTAGGAGTATACTGAGTTACTGATTAGGAGTATACTGCTTTGTTACTTTGCCCATCCTAAATTAAATCCCGTGAACTGAGACTGACAGATCCAAGCTAGGATGTTAGGTGCACTGACCTGTACCTCTGGGAGTCCTCATCTTGAGCATGTAGATTCAGACTCTAATCCTAGAGTACACAAAACTGAATTTGCAAGTGCATAGTTAACGCAGAATTGACATCAGTTGAAACATATTTCAACATTGTTCTCTGCTCTATCAATGCAGTCCACCAATATTCAAGGACGAACGAGGCTCAGAAGCCACATCGCACGCAGAGATGCCCTGTCATTCATGTCATCGGCTGTGTTGGCCGCGTTCATGGTGGCCAGTCCAGCAGAAGCTAGAACTTCGAGATTGGAGAACAAAAAGAAAGCCTTGGAGAAGCTCAGGGAGAAGGCGTTAAACGCGAAGGAGAAGAACGGAGCCACCGGTAAGGAGATGCCGCCTCCGGCGAACTTGCTAACCCCTCGTCCCACTGTCAAGGCTTCCTTGTGAAGGCAGTCTGCCGATGCGCCCTTTTGTGTTGATGGCAGCACTAATCTGAGTTTCTATGTTGTTGGAATTGGAGTCCTGTATGACAATGCCAACTGGAAACTGAGTTTTAAGTCCACCTTTTCTTAAGCATCGTTGTACTGTTTGTTCATCTGGTTGTATGTCTGAAAATCCAATTATTACAAGAAGTGCATTTTACATTATATAAGAAAAAGGAAGATCGAGTGAGCTACAAATAATCAAAACAGTGACACTGCTAACACACCTTTGAAATGTATGAAAATTTAGTTTCTTGTTTTGTCTATGAAAATAAAACTGATTCCTTTGAAATTCCTGTGTTCAGAGGCCGAAGGGGGGCCTAAGCAGCAGCCAGAAGAGAGGGAAAATGCTTAGCTCCTGATGCAAGATAAAAACCTAGCTAAACCTGTTCTTGCTTTCAACATAAGCAGAGGAAATCTTGGTACAAAAGGAAAACAAATAGAACCCTCGATGCTAAAACCAAATTCGATAGCAGTGGAATGCTAACTTCTGCTTCAGTACTGAATTCATTCCCGGTTGCTGTATCCTATTCAAGCAAAGTTACTTTCATTTAAAGAACCTTTTAGATTAAATTTAAATAGCTTTCATATGTATGCTTCAATACCGAATTCATTCCTGGTTGTTGTATCCTATTCAAGCAAAGTTACTTTCATTTAATTTAAAGAACCTTTTCGATGAAATTTAAATAGCTTTGATATGTATAGAACTATAGAAGATACTATGTTAGATGATGCTAGATAATTGCTCCTCACTGCAGCAACAGTCATAATCCTTTTAAAAACAAGACAGTAAAAACGGTCACTCTGAGGCATCAGCAACAGCCATTCTATAGCCGTATGAGCATACTACTGGAATAATGAATTGATATAGAATGAGAAGAAATCAGAACTGCTTCATGGCGAACAGCATGCGCGAGAGCAGATCAATCTCGTACGGGCAGAACTCGGGCTCCGGGTTCAGTTCCCATTCCCTGGCGTCGAGCTTGCTCACCTCCATGGTGTCCAGACTGAACAGCAAGGGGCTCATCGTCCTATCGCTCGGCCGCAAAAAGAGTGTGCCGCTGCCCTCGCAGAACCACAAGGGCTCTGCGCCGCGCAACCATCGGCTGCTAAACTCCATCGGCCGTGGAATGGCCGCCTCCTCTATACGATGCCACAATTTCCACTCCCTGGCGGATCCGGATCCGTCGCCGCATTGTTCATGGGCCCAGACCTTAATCTCGCCAGCTTCTATGACGATCAGGCCCAGCAATGCCTGTGCCTGTGACGCCGCAGCGTCGGCCGGCGACGGCAGCACCGCGAGGCACTTCGCCGGGCACCCGAGGCTGCACCCCGGCGGGAGATCGGCAGTCCAAGCCTCGCCAGCTACCCCTCCGCGCCACCGCCACCTTAGGATGCTGTCCCCTCGTCCCGAGGCGCACAGCCAGTAGACAATGTCGCCCAGCACGACGGGCTTGGGACGCCACTCGAACATGAACCGCCACTCGAAGAACCTGCTGACGATCGGGCAGGCCAAGGCAGGTCCCCACCCGCCGGAGTCGGAGGAGAAGATCTGCACGTAGAGCGTCGAAGCGTCGTTCATCGGCAGCTCCGCGACGAGCAGCTTGAACGACGACGGGGCGGCGCCGATCGGGTCCACGTCGAGGAGGGCGTGGGACATGTCTTGCACGTCGTGCGGCGGGAGCACGCGCCGCTCCCCCGTGGTCGGGTTGCACACGGACAGCTCGACGGGGTGCGGACCGTGGCGCTCGATCAGGTGCTCCTTGGCTGTGCTCTTGCACCACCGCCGGAGGACCAAGAGGGAGCGTCGCGATGCCACGGGCAGGTAGGGCCCGAAGTCGCACGCGTTGTCGCCGGCGCTGTTCGGTGGAGACGGGACCGCGGCCAGGGCCAGTGACGGGGCCAGCTTCGTCGCGCCGTCGGAAGAAGCCGGGACGAACGACGGCTGGAGACGCGGATCGCCGCTTTGGTGGTACAGGCCGAGGAGGAGCGCCGGGATGAACGGGCGGCCCTCGGCGTCGCCGTGTTCCCGGCCATTGTCGAGGAAGCCGCGGAGGTGCCGGAGGAAGGGCGCGTCGAGGATTCCCCGGCGTAGGGACTTGGAGGTCGCGGCGCAGCGGATGGCGTCGCCGATGGTGCCGCACCTGGCCACGATGTCGAGCACGACATCGTCGGGCAGCCGCTGATTTGGTTCCATCTCTCCGACTCTCCGTCGTGATTATCGGAGGAAGAAGTCGCACGCGTGGGCTATGTATATATTGTGTAACTTCTCGGCACGTAGTACTCACGATTCCGGCTCCGGTACGGAGCGAGGAGACAGGAGCGTGTTGATTCGATTCGAGCGGGATGCGTGCCACCGTCCAGACTCGAGAGCCATTAAACGTCACACGGCGGATTTTGTTTCTGATACGGATTTCAAAATGTAATTCGCAGTTATGGAAAAAATTGGATTTATATGAAATTATGATTCGATACATACTACTATTATCTTCGTCGGCAGCCATGAGGGTGCTTAAAAAAGATGTGATTGGCATTTTGTTTCTGATACTGTTTTCAATATGTAAATTGATAGTTATAGAAAAAAAATGATTGATAAGAATCAATACATTTACTATCTTTGTCAACAGCCCACATAGAAATAAGATATTTTGCATTTGATTCACCTTATATGGCTTTATCACTTATGGGTGGGCCTAACACTCAACAAACCCACCTGCCAGAGACAAATGCACCTTGCAATTGACTACAGCGGATTTGATTCCACCCATGAAATAATTCGAAAATGTAATTGACAGTTATTACAGAAAAATGGATTAATAAGAATCAACGTTTATTTTAGAGCATCTTCAACTATCTTTCTTATTAAGCTAACTTCCTACTCCCTCGTTTTATTTGGAGAGCTTTTTGAAAAAAAAAATTTGCTATATATAACTTTTCACCCTCTAACAGCTCCATTTACTCTCAAACAGTTAATTGAATAAAAACATGCTTTAACAACTTTCTACAATGAAAAATTCTAGAATTATACTCTTCCGTCCTAAAAGATGGTGTACCTATATTTAAAATGACCTCAAATTATTGTCTTAAAATATCAAAACATTCAATTTTTGTCCCTAATTGTTTAGGCTCCGCTCATCTAAATTATTGGGGAGGGGAGAAGGCTCAGGCAAGTGCGGGGTTCCAGCAGGTTTCTTATGCCTCATCACCTCAGATACTTCTGGAAGAAACATCCTTGCAGCGTGAGTCATGTCCCCAATGGTTCTATTGTAGGTCCATCTCTTTGTATAGCTATGTGAAGAAGGACAATTTTGTTTATTGACTGAGTCTCTGCAGTTTTACACATTATAATAGTTTCTCTATAGAAAAGAAAATAGATATTTATAATTTAGGTATATTTTTAGCCTTAGAAAGTAGCAACTCTGAAGATCTGTGACGAGGACAACGGATGCCTTGACGTAGTTCATAAGTGCATATGTGATGGCGGTCAATGCACATATTCATAGTGTTGTCGTGGTAGCACAAAACAGCTTTGTTTAACTTGTTCTGAGACAAATCACCAATTAGTACTTTTCAGGTATAGACAACATTTATGATATTTTTCCAATAAATTTGTGCACCCAAACATCATTTAAACAATCATCGACATTCTCTACCAGTTCAGCTATAAACCCATATTTTAACTTTATTTTCTAACACAAAATATTGCATGGCTATTGTACATATATTTCTAACTTGTGGATTCTGAGTGTTAGAGAATTCTCAAAAGTATATATTTGAAATTGAGCGCGAACGCTGTATCACCGTGCGGACGTCATGGGCGGTTTGCCATGCACGGATTGGAGGATCAGTAATTTGGGTGAGCGAGATGGTCCAGGAATCCCCTTTATCAGTCCTTAAGATCCTCCGACCAAATTAAACTAGATACCGCAGCATGCTCCATGAATGTTGTTATAATAACAAGAAGTTACTCAAGATATATAGATTGAGATTTGAAATACAGAGTATTACATAGATGATTACAAGCGGAGTACAAATGTACACACACTGAAACCAACGCTTGCGACTCTTATTGAGAATGAAGGCGGATGTAAAAGGATTCACAAATTAGGACTGACAACATGTACACTGCGACGACACAAACCCGGGTAAAGAGACATGGAACAGGATCAATCCACGTAGCGCGCCCGCCGGCCGCGGCTGGCTGATCGATCGATCGGGCGATTTGATTAGATTGGGACTGCACTGGTGACGCGCGGGTACACGACGGCGGCTGGGTGCGCCATGATGCGGCGTCCCTTGCGGTGGCGGAACAGGTACACGGCGGCGCCCAGCGGCCACTCGATGACCCCGGCCACCACGAACGCCAGGAACCCCAGCGTCGGCCCGACCACCTTGCACCGGCACGGGTTGCTCCGCGTCCCGCACTGAACGCACAACGGCACGAACGCCATCGCCGCTGCTCTCTTTGTTGCTGCCTTGCTGCTGCTGCTGCTGCTGCTGGATTGCTGGTTTGGTCGGGCACCGCAGGCGCCTTGCTGCGGAAATGTGAACTCTGATGGATGGATGCGAAGGGAAGCAAAACTACACGTTGGAGGATTGTCACATGTGTCGGTGTCGCCCCTCGCTCTTGCGTTTATAAAAGCTCGCATCAGAGACGCGTGGCGCTACTGGGAGGGGTACGTGGTGGATGACGAGTTGCTTAGGCTGAGTTCGGCCGAAAGGTCAGCGATGATTCGTTTGCCACGTACCGTAAGGGTGGGGTGTCACGTATCCAGAGCTGACACGTGCCTGACCGTTAAGATTTCTTTTTGCGAAGAAATTTCTGGAACTTCCTTCCAATAGAAAACTTGAAACTGTGCGTGGCTACCAGTCTACCACCTGTCGCAGTTTGCAGCGTTATTTATAAAAAAAAGAAAAACTGCTCTCTCGGGCCTGCTCGTTTCTGATTCTTGCAGATGTTGGGCTATACTCCTAGCTGCAGAGCCCATCCGCCGCTCCGTTGCAGTCCAGGTAGCTGCAACTGCTTAGCAGGAGTTAGGATCACACAGCCCATCATCAACTTCACCCATGGCTGCATTAAAGCCCACTAGTGATTTGCATCGGGCTACCAGAATTTGCAGATTTTCCGACGCTATGCTTTAAGCGACATTTCTATCGATAATCGGATAATGAGGGTTAGTGGTAACTTTGGAAATCTCCAGATCAGCCGGCTACTTAGTCCTTCGAAGGTGCTCATAGGGGTAGTGTTTATGTACGTGTAATCATAGGGATGAGTATGCCTGTGTATTGTGGGCGTCTGCGTTGTATTTTATCATTTTCCAAAAAAAACATAGCAGTGAAAATGCAGAGATAGCTACTCGTTATTACTATTATCGAAATGTTAACTCATCGAGGTAGCTACACAGTAGATCCTCGTTGATTTGGAACATCTTGGTGCATAAAAATTGAAATGAAAATTATGTGCTACCGGCCTATCACACTGACCGCAAAAGTACTGCATACAAATAAAAGGTCGTGAAAAAGCTCCTACATCGAGACTTTGAAATTGAAACTGAAATATACTTTCTCCATCCCAAATTGTAAGTCGTTTGACTTTTTAGACACAAAGTTTGACCATTCGTCTTATTCAAAAATTTATGCAAAATACCATTTCTCTTGTCGTGGCTTGCTTAATCAATCAAATCTCTTTAAAAATGTCTTAAATTTGCCTATATTTGCACAAATTTTTTAAATAATACGAACGGTCAAACTTTGTGTCTATAAAGTCAAACGCCTTACAATTTGGAATGGAGGAAGTATAAGATAATAATAAGAACAAACATGAAAATTTATAGACCAATCCATCCACAAGGAAACTTCGGCACGTTGATTTTTTTTTCTGCCAGTTAAAATATAATCAACAAAATATTGACTGTAATTTTGATTCATTACTTTAACTTAGTAATTTGACAAACATTGTGCCTAAGAAAGGTACTATAGATATTCTAGAACTAGAAAGGGTACCAAATAGTTGGCACCAAGAAACATATAGTGATACTATATAAGGACAGAACTCCTAAAAAGATATGCTCTACGTTGGTATCGGACGTGGACTTAGTGAAGGATGACGTGGACATATTGCATGAAGAGATAGAATATTTAGTAATGTCACTAAGTGAAGATTGATGTGGACACATCAACCCATGCTCATGTCGAGTCGATGTGCTCATGTTTAATACCCTCAACAGATGATATTAATTTGCATGATTTTTTTTTTACATTTTTG